>VMBQ01011379.1:53422-63899 GCA_007657795.1 Dreissena rostriformis | reverse complement strand
GATGATGATGATGATGATGATGATGATGATGATGATGATGATGATGATGATGATGATGATGATGATGATGATGATGGTGATGATGATAATGATGATGATGATGATGATGATGATGATGATGATGATGATGATGATGATGATGATGATGATGATGATGATGATGATGATGATGATGATGATGATGGTGATGATAATCATGATGGTAATGATGGTGATGATGATGTGATATAAGTTCACCCACGGGTGATACTTTTTATTCATTTCGATTGAGGATAATGCAGTAAAGAATAATACTTTTCAATTAAAATATTTCACTTGCAAATATAAATAGAAACTGGAAGTTAACGGGCTTCCCCATGATTGGTTATGTACATGTACTTTCAATTCCAAGTTCAGGAAAAGCTAGGGGATTTTCGATCATGCCTTAATTCGTGCACAACATTTTGCGTATCTTGTATCTCACTGATGCATGCAGTTTACTTCCAACGCATTTCTTTCTCACGACGTTAGTTAAACGATCAAGAATAGTGAAACAGGAAGTAAATTAAACAATAAAGAATAGTGAAACGGAAGTTAATAACACAATGAAAAATAGTGAAACTTGAAGTTAATTAAACAATAAAGTATAGTGAAGCAGGAAGTTAATTTAGCAATAAAGAATAGTGAAACAAAGATTGAGACATGATATCCTAAAAGGGAATCCAAAAACTAAGTTTAATTATTGTAAAAAAAAAACCAGCAACATTAGATTTGAACAAACAATCATAGCTAAGTTCTAAAAGTCTTCCGATACGATATACATGTAGCTTTTAATAATAATATTGCTTCGTTTGAAAGTAAAAGTAAGGTTAATAAAGCATTCATTAAAAGCATCCAGTGTTCGTTTAAAAAAAAATGAAGTGTATTATAATTAACATGTACACTATATTATATTTGTTTAATGAGCTTAAAAAAATTTGACGATAAGGAAACACGTTTTAACAACAAAGGCTTCCAACCCAAACACAGCCGATTGAGGTCCCTATTTAACAAAAAGTAAATAAGACCCACATACCGTCGGCATCAATTTCTTGTTCATAGACACGCTTATCAGTTTCCCCATCGAGCAACTCTCTTTCAACCTCATTCGAGAGGTCAGGCCGATATTCCAAATCGATGTCCACGCCTGATACTACGACTCCCCGGCCCTCCTCCCAATCGTCTATGGCGTCACCCTTGGCACCGAGTAGCACCAGAAGCGCCAGAAGATGCACGACCCTATGCCAACACGCCATTTAAAATGCGCAACCCACTGGAAGCGATTATTGATCTGGTGTGAATAGTTGTGGATTAGCCGGCCTTCTGTCGTGTGTGAAAACATAGCTCAATCGTTTATATACGGTCTACAATTGCAACGCTTGAAGTACTTCAACAGTAACGATTACTTTAAGTATGGTGGCGTATTGCACCGCTAAAATCCATCTTAATCTGTGTCTTTGTATGCAAGCGTTTATTCTATTTCACGTGGGATAAAATGTGTCGTGTTCTGAGATAACTGGGCATAATGCTTGTGCGTAAATTGTCATCCCAGATTAGCCTGTGCAGTCCTCACAGGCTAATCAGGGACGACAATTTCCGCTTTTATGGAATTTTTCGTTTAAATGATGTCTCTTCTTAGCGAAAATCCAGTTTAGGCGGAAAGTGTCGTCCCGGATTAGCCTGTGCGGACTGCACTGGCTAATCTGGGATGACACTTTACGCACAAGCATTTTGCCCAGTTTTCTCAGAACACACCACAAATGTTCGCCATGTCACGTGTCCATTACGACAGAGAAATAGTTATCGTGTGTGGCTATTGGCCAAGGCCAATAACTCGACTGGCGATTTATTAGATGCAACATTTTGGTTCATTTCATTGGGGACTACGTTGAAAGATTATCGTATTTTGGTGCGTTAATATTGGTACTGGGCTTCTGTTATTGCCGAAGCCCTGTTTTCTGAGGGTGCCTCCATCAAGGCGAATGAGATATGCTTCAAAAAGTAAAAGTGGCAGTTGTATAACGGGGCCCTATGGCTATTGGATTTAGTGTAAACTCACCTTTAAGAAAACCGGGTACCGGCTCTTCAAAGTCCCCTTTTAAGAAAATCACTGTGAAGCTTTATTATTGTTTTGATTGCATAACTAGAAAACAGGGAGTCGGCAGTACAATTATGTCAAAATCCTAGAACCACAGTAAATGCAACACACACGTTTATCTTTCAACTTAGTCCCATACGAAGTGTACCACAATGTTACAGACACACGTGGTTGCGATTGCTAAATGGCGTTTATACCAAAAAAAAACAAGGAATTCTTTTGAAATAGTCAATACTTTCTACCATGGAGTGATATACAGTGATACAGTGGAACGTAAAGACATCCCAAAATTTTGAGATCGTGAAAAACACTTCTACGTTATAAATAACCTATTTGTACCGAACATGCAATTTTTCAAGTCGATCCGACAACTAGAAAAGCCCATATTATGCAGCATAATAATCAAGTCGGCTTGCGATTTCAGTACTTCGATAAGCAGCGCGAGCTAATATTCGCTTGAAAAATCATATCAAACACAGCAATAGACAGCTCATTTAGACTTGTTTTAAGGCAATGTGTTCCAATGAAGTGTACAACGTGTAAAACGTTTTTTTTACCAAATGTGCTGTGAGAAGCAAAAGGAAGGTTTCCGTTTTTTTATTATTATTTATTTGTTTTACTCGAAAATTCATGTATCGCTTTTAAAAGCATAGAACACTTAAACATTATGTAAATGCCTTTCACTTCAACAAAATCATATTGGCAACTTAAACTGTATTACTTGTTTCTTATTTAATAACACAACACATGCGAAATCTTTTCAAATAATCGGCAAGATATGTTTTTTTTAAAGTTCTTATTTTGTTATTATAATAAATGGTTAAATAAACAGTTAAATTATGTTGCAGATATAACGAATTTGTATACAATATTAAAAACGCTGAAAATCTTGATATATTTTACTTGTGAATCCAGTGTACACTGCCTACCGGAAGGGGAAGTAACCACTGCGAGGAGTTGGACAGAATATGTGTCGTGTTCTGAAAAAACTGGGCAAAATGCTTGTGCGTAAAGTGTCATCCCAGATTAGCCTGTGCAGTCCGCACAGGCTTATCCGGGACGACACTTTCCGCCTAAACTGGATTTTTGCTTAGAAGAGACTTCATTTAAACGAAAAATGTCATAAAAGCGGAAAGTGTCGTCCCGGATTAGCCTGTGCGGACTGCACAGGCTAATCTGGGAGGACACTTTACGCACATGCATTATGCCCAGTTTTCTCAGAACGCGACACATATGTGCAATAACTGTTTGGAGTATAATTGATAAATAATTGACTTTTAAAACGTTTGGTAGAAACATAAAAATGTAACCGTTCATTCCATGCACGTGGTACTTTTAATGATTAAATTCGAGGGCTGGAGGGATATTAAGATGTTTTTAAACTGACCAGTTCGGAATAACTTAATATTTGCCATCAAACAAACAATTTAACAAGATACAAAATAGTCTTTTTTATTTTGTTGTGGTACAATATATTCATCATATGTTCATGTACCAATTTAGTGTTCGTGTGTCGTATGAATAGATATCGTTGCGGGAAATTAAAATGAAATATATTGTACCACAAAAAAGAGCATTTTGTATCTTGTTTAATCTATGTTACCAGACCAAATATAGCGTTGAGATTTTGGATTTTGCTATAAGGAACACTGATTGTTTATGGGTTAACTTTATTAAACGAAATATTAAACGAAATATTCGTTGATTTTGAATGTAAATTGGGCTTTAACTTGATAACTGAAATGTATGAAGAAATACCCGAGAGAGTAAGTCATCGCCTCTGAAAGCAACGCACCTAGTACAGGAAGCCATTGGATCCAGGCCTCAAGTTAGCTGCCACTATTCAAAACCTGGTTTGTGGTTCTAATTACTCAGATATGCAATACTCCTAGACGCGTTGCTGAGAACATCATTTCTTAAGTGGTCAGAGATGTTTGTCATTATATAGCAGATATATGTTATAAAATCCTTACGTAGGAGAATAAATCTTGCGCAAAAAAGGATATTATATGATAACGAAAATGTATTGCTGTTTTTGTTTCGTTTTGTGTTGACAAGTGTATTGGCTTTAAGTCCGAAAAATGTGTCTACGGAAACACAGATCGACTAACAGACAAACGACAATAGGGAATTTAAAATGCACAGTATTTTTCGTTGCGAGTGTATAACAAGTGGAATGCATACAGATACATGCGATACGCAGTAAGGTGGAATAAAGACGCTCACAACTCGAAGAACTGTTTATTGAAATTTATTTTGCTATTTCACTCGCCGCTTTCAAGTCCATAAACTATTCTTGTCAGCGAAACACCCAGGACCTCCGTAAGGAAGGTCCTGTAAATGTAAGAGAATATACGAAGTGTTATGGCAAGCGAAATGCACATTGAGTCTAAAACCACGGTTTAACAGTAAACTATATAGTTAAGAGACTTTGAACCCGGGTTCAAAGTGCCGTTTGCACATTAATTCCCCAAACCCGGGTTCAAGACTTTGAACCGCCGTTCAAAGTGTGTCCAAAAATAGATACAAATCTGTTATCTGGGACAACCAATTTGCGGAGCTTAACCCACAATTAGAAGGTAAATGCCGCGACTTCATTGGTCATCTCTTAACTATATGGTTAAGAGACTTTGAACTGCGGTTCAAAGTCTTTAACTGCAGTTAAGAGGCGCGGAATGCACATTAATTATTTAACAGTTAATTATATAGTTAAGAAACTTTGAACCCGAGTTCAAAGTGCCGTTTGCCTATTTATTCCAACCCATTAACGTCAAGCGTCCTATATTTGGGACACCTAGGAAATCTGGTCAGTGTTAATTATTTCAGTGATAAATATACAGTTATCTCTGTTGTGTGGCTGTGCTATCAGTCCTTTGTATCAGGTAACACCAATTAGAGATGAAACAGAAAGAGATGTCATGCATTCAATGGGCTGCATTTAACGACAAGGGGCAAATTTTTCTTGGACTGACAATGGCTAGAAAAAGGAATGTTTTTATTTATGTTCAATTATACATTTTTTGTAATAAAGTCAAAATTATAGATTTGTAATATTAAAATATGTGATTTTTATAATGTACACTAATGGAAATATAAGCATTTACTTATTTTCCCTTGACTTTTTACTAATCAATATGATGTCCTAAATTTGGGACGCTAGCACATATGTGTAAAATTGAGATTTAGTATGGTCTGTAAATATAACAAATAATAATATTTTACAACTACATTTATATAAATTTATGTTAACAGGCTCACTCTAAATGATGTGTTGCATCTTCTTGAAGATGATACAGACTTTCAAGAAGCTGATGTGTTCATGACTGGACCAGAAGATGCTACAAAAAGTGATGAGGATAGCGGGGATGAAGACCTCGGAGGCAATATAAACAATTTGACAGGGAACCAACTTCGTGCTGATGTGACTGTTTCTGTGCGAAATGCCACCGGACCAGTATCAAGCATCACTAACCATTCGGACACATCGCAGGATGAGGGTAGTGCTGTAGATTCTGTGTCCGATGCATCGGACACCACTATTGACTATGACGTTCAGATCCCTGTGCAACAAAACCAGAATGAGCAACGGAAGCCCAAAATTCCTAGAAGGGGAAGACGGCAACCGGCACCTCACCGTCACTGGATCAGAAAAGATATTCCAAATGATCAGTTGGACAGATATTTGCAATGAAATTGCAAACGACCCGAATTCTTTGATAGAGACGGGGAGCCTCATTTACTGTTTGAACTATTTTTTGATGACGAAGTGTGTTTAATGATCAGAGAAAAGACTACACATTATGCCTGACATCAAGGCAATCATATATTTCAAATATCTATTGAAGAGATTCGACTTTTCATTGCTATTCTGCTTGTGACAGGGTATGCAAATCTTCCAAGACGGCGTATGTATTGGGAACAGAAACCTGACACTAAAAATGAGGCAATATGTACGCTATGTCAAGGAAGCGGTTTGGAGACATACTTGAATACCTTCATGTTTGTGACAACAATCAACTGAATCCAATAGACAAGATGAGCAAGATAAGACCTTTGTATTCTCTGATCAATGACCAATGTTTGCAGTACTTTCCAATGGAGCAAGATCTTTCAATCGACGAGTCCATGGTGCCTTACTTTGGTAAACATAGTGTCAAGCAGTTCATTCGGGGGAAACCCATCCGATTTGGTTTCAAGCTGTGGTGTCTTACTACGAGTCTTGGTAACCTCATTCAGTTTGAGCCCTATCAAGGTGCCGGTGCCGGACGACATGAGCTTGGGATGAGTGCTGGAGTAGTACTTGACCTGATTTCGGAGCTTCCCAAAGCACCGTATTGGCTTAACTTCGACAATTTTTTCACAAGTGTAAAGCTTTTAGATCGGCTGACCGAAATGGGCATTGGAGTAACAGGCACGCTGCGTTCCAATCGAATTGAAAAGTGTCCTTTGCTTCCCCAAAAACAGATGTTGAACATGGAACGTGGCCTGTACGATGATCGTTATGACGAACATGGTCAGGCCCTGATTGTGGAATGGAATGACAACAACCTTGTATATATGGGCACGAACTGCCACAAAATCACTCCGGTAAACAGGGTCCAGCGTTGGTCAAAACGTGAAAGAAGGATTATAGAAGTGCAACAGCCAAACGTTATTGCGGAATACAACAGATGTATGGGAGGTGTTGATCGTATGGATCAAAATATCTGCACCTACAGAATTGGTATTCGGATAAAGAAATGGCGGTGGGCACTGTTTGCGTTTATCCCGGACATGGTTGTGCAAAATGCATGGTACCTGTACAGGTTATCCGCCAAATATCAGAACCAACCTATGGATCTTCTAGATTTCAGGCGGGAAATATTCAAAGTTTATCGTATGCGGTATTCCCAACGAGCTTTGCGTGGACGTCCGGTTGGGAGGGTCATGAACATTAATCGCAGAGTACCGGCTGCTGTCAGGCAAGACAGGCGCGACCACTACATTGCGCCAAATAACACACTGAGAAGGTGTGCCTTTTGTGGCGGAAAGTCAACCCGGATCTGCGTGAAGTGTAATGTTGGACTCCATGACAGATGTTTCATAGCATTGCATCGCCAGTGATAAGTGGAGATATATATTTCACAATTCATAGACAGGTGATTGGATTGTCCATAAACATTCAGAAAAACATACATTCATGCATATTTGGAAGTAAATGTGTCATAACTAAAAGATGGAATATATATGAATATTGATATCTTATGTGTCTGGCGTCCCAAATTTGGGACATGCCTAATATTGCATAAAGCAATAATATTCCAATAGTAAATATCATTATAAAGCTGTTTTATAGCATAATTATATAGTTCCTTACAGTTTTTTTAATAAAATTGCAAAAAAATAATGTGGTCATTAATGGGATAACATACCCGAGTTCAAGAGTTAAAACCGCGATTCAAAGTTGGAAAAAAAGTCTTAAACTGGGGTTATCAAGCGCGGAATGCACATTAAAGGGACTGTAAACCACGAATGACGAAAAAAGAAAAGTTCTAAAATACCGTATATACCAAATAATCACTCTCACGGGAATAGATGCTTTTTATCAAATCGTTTCTTCTTGGTACTCGTGATCTGTTCCTAAGGGTTATTGGGTTATTGTGTCGACAACAAACTATAGTAGAAACATAAATTTTGCGTACCTTAACCCATGTATGCCTAACGTCTATAAAAAAAGGCCTTGGCAAACAGCTAAGACCCAGATGAGACGTCATGATGCGGCGTCTCATCAGGGTCTGCGCTGTTTGCTTAAAGGAATTTCTGAAATAAATATTATTAATATAGAAATAAATATACTAGACATCCCTTATGTTGGAAATAAATTGATCCAATTAAGACGGATAGGAGAGTCCACTAGGCATAAATGGGTTAAACATGCTTACTTCGCTGGGCAATAATAGGACTGGACTACGACGAATTCAACGTCGGGCATGTTAATGTCATCGGGAACTATAGTGATATCATTTGCAGTAGCAATTGTGGTTGTTGTTTCTTTCATAGGCAATATTCTCGTCATCATCGCATTCAAACGTTATCGACGTCTACACAATTTGAGTAATTATTTCCTTGTTAGTCTGGCAATCGCTGACGCGTGGACTTGTGTTGTCGGCATACCTCGGTACAGTATCTACATGTTTATCGGTCACTGGCCGTTTGAAACCGTCCTGTGTGATGTTTGGTTGAGCCTAGATTACACAGGTAGCTATGCATCGTTGGTCCACGTTCTCATCATCTGTTACGATACATACTTGGCCATCTTCATACCGATGACATATAAGACACGGCGATCACCTAAGAAGATTCACATTATGATATCCATTGCCTGGGTTGTTCCGTGTTTGCTGTGGGTGCCATGGATCCTTTCTTGGCAATATATTGAAGGAGAAAGGACAGTTCCAGAAACAGAATGCTACGCCCAGTTCCTGTTTTCTCATCCTAGCAGTTTAATAGTAACGTCAAGCATTACATGTTATATACCAGCGCTGATAATGATAGTTCTATATGTGAGCATTTATCGCAAGATTGTTTAACGCAAGAAACACTAAGCTAACCTACAATCAACTAAATGCAATTCTTCCAATGCGAATAGTGAACACAGTCAAAACATAACTTTTAACAAACAGGTATGCAAATGTTGCTTTAACGGGGGTGCAATTTTAATTTGTTGTAGGCGAATTGTTGATGTGGACGATGGCATACGGAATTATACATATCCACAAGGATGTATTATTGAAATCGCCACAGTGTACCAGTCTGAGAACTGTATGACATCAGAAGCAAACAAAGGAATTTGAACGTCTGCTATAACTGCAGACATAACAAAGCCAAGAAAAGACAACCGAAGTACCAAAACCAACGTGGATGATAACCTTAATACCTTTGCCCAAAGTTCGGAGCGCCATTTTGATTTCCTCTTTGGTCACGTGGCTGCCAAATAACATTCTCAATGTGCTGCATTCGTTTTGTTCTACGTGTATTCCCGACACCGTCTGGGACATTCGTGAGTTGCTTTATAACAAATAAATATGACTTAATTAAACACACATGGGAATAAACACGTCTAGTGAGTAAGTCTAATCATTCTTCATATTCCAAAGAGGTTTTACAAATTGCATATTTATCTAATAGAGGACTTTTATTCATTTTACCATACCACTCTTGTTAAAAATTGTCAACAAGTCTACACGTGAACTCTCTAACAAAACTATTTACTTGCACAACGTTTAGATTTTCCAATACATAGCCAACTCCATTATAATTTTAAAGGTTCTTAAAACGCATGACCCAATTTGAATTACCTTCATTACAATCGTTTAAAACTTGCTTGTTAACAGTTTGCATAATAATATTTTCAATGTTTAGAATTTTGAAACCAATATTTTATCATTTCAACAAACCAGTTTACATACCATGGATATCTACCTAATTCTCTATAAACAGCAACATGACATGTATTTATTTTAAAAGAAATCATTCTGAATTCAATTTCAACCTCGTTTCGGCTTCTTAGCCTGTTCTATAAGTTTTCGTTCAATTAAGTCTATTCTTCTTTCGAAAATGTCAAAATATAACGTTTGGCATTGTATTTTAATATCGTACAGTTGCTACCATGATGTGTATTTATTATATGAGTCGTGTTCTGAGAAAACTGGGCATAATGCATTTGCGTAAAGTGTCGTCCCAGATCAGCCTGTGAAATCCGCACAGGCTAATCAGGGACGACACTTTTCGCTTTTATGAAATTTTGTGTTTAAATGAAGTCTCTTATTAGCAAAAATCCAATTTGGGCGGAAAATGTCGTCCCTGATTAGCCTGTGCGGACTGCACAGGCTAATCTGGGATGACATTTTACGCACAAGCATTATGCCCAGTTTTCTCAGAACGCGACTCATATGGTCGTTTGAACAAAACTACGTGCCTTGCAGTATAAAAGTGTACAACTTGCTTGTGGTTATCTTCATTTCAGTCTGGAAGTTGACGTACATCAGCTCCATCACGAATCCGTACCTGTACGCGCTCTGCAGTGTGGACTTCCGGCGGGCGTACCTTGATATCCTTACCGGTTGTTGTAAGAAACCTGCTACACCAAACAGGCGTGACACAATGAAACCTGGTCAGTATCGACCTGACTGAAGAGAAAGCAGAAACTATAGTGGGGTGGTTCAGAAAACATCCGAAACTCGTGACTAAAAAGCTATCCTCAACTTTAAAGGGACTTGTTCACAGATTTTGGCATGTTTTGAAGTTTGTCATTAAATGCTTTAAATTGATAAATATAAACATCAGAACTAAAGCGCTACAATATAAACACAAGAATAAAAG
>VMBQ01011379.1:0-53394 GCA_007657795.1 Dreissena rostriformis | reverse complement strand
CGTGTTCTGAGAAAACTGGGCAAAATGCTTGTGCGTAAATTGTCATCCCAGATTAGCCTGTGCAGACCACACAGGCTAATCAGGGACGACAATTTCCGCTTTTATGGATTTTTTTCGTTTAAATGATGTCTCTTCTTAGCTAAAATCCAGTTTAGGCGGAAAGTGTCGTCCCGGATTAGCCTGTGCGGACTGCACAGGCTAATCTGGGATGACACTTTACGCACAAGCATTTTGCCCAGTTTTCTCAGAACACGCACATAAGTGTTTAATAGTTTGATATTCAATCATTCATGTCAGTACCTTAATGTATTTATCAAGTGTCCATTTAGTGTAGCAAACCTGACATCCCGATCGCAGTCAGGACACCATAAATATAACCCTACTGCAACACAAAAATACATTGTCTTTACAAAACGAATTTTGTGAATTTTAAGTTATAAGTAGATATATAATAAAAGTTTTTTAGATTAATTAGTTCATTGCTTTATCCAGGCTATTCGTTTGGGATTGAACGTTTGGGGATTAGTAAATCACGTTATCGTTTCAATTGAATTTAAACAAATTATTGATTTATTCAACACAATTCATATATACGAGGTATGATCAAAAAGTTCATAGAATAACCCCATAACTATTATTTTTATTACGATCGATTAGTTTCTTTTTTCCCCCAAAATGTACATAAAAAAGTACACACAGAGCATTTGATACATATCAAATATTACACAAATGGCGCGTGTCTTTTCAGAGAAACAAATAGTTATGTTTGTAATAAAAGCGTTTTCTTATTTACCACGTGACCCTACGCAAGGGTTATCATTTGAACTTGGTACATCCTAACGTCATGATGCTGAATACAAAATATCTAGGCCCTCATTAAAATTGTTTGTTAGTTTTTTGTAAGATATACATTCAAAGAAATCCAGTCCTGCAACTAGAGTTGTGCGGTGGATAGAATTATTTGACAATTTTGGTAGAGCTTCAAACAATGAACATCGTGCCCAGTTTCAGCAACCATGCACAAAGCGGTTGAGGACGAGAAGTTGTTTGAAGAAAACACACACTTACAGACTAAATGACGGCCGGATGGACGACAGGCATCACGGTATCCCACACGTTGAGTACGCAGGTGAACTCAATCCAGAAACAACAACATAAAGTTCATCCTTTAGTTTTATTAGATAAATATGAGAACATGTTAAATTGCATCACAGATAAAATGCAAAGGAATATAACGGCTATATTTCAGAGTTAAATTCAACAATCTTACACAGGTTTGATAGTACGACAGGCTCTTGCACGATTAAATATACAAACGATTTCAGAAGGTATAAGTCCCTAATACTTCCATAAGAATCTACAGATTTCAAAACATAGTGCAGACAATCAGTTATTTATTTATAAGCGTTAAATAAACTTGAACATACACAAAATGCAAGTTACCTGATTTAAGTATTGTTTTTACGTCATGCATGTTTGATTAGCTACTGTCTTCGTTTCCTCGTGCTGTTTTAAAAAAACACACACACAATAATTCATAATATTTTTGTTAGTAGATATGTTAAAGTAGTAAAAAAATATTTGCTTCGAGTACATAAGCTTTTGGAAGATATGTGGAAAACAAAATTCTCGTGTTAAACCGCTCAATTTAAAATGAGCATTGTTTCTTACAAATATAAATGAAAAGCAAAATATCATATCAGTATAAAAATCATATAAACTATGCAAGGCAATATTTACTATACATACACTTTACTGATATTTCTTACATGTTCGTGTACTATACACTGTAATATTACTACACCTGACATATTCACTACTTATCACAATTTCTTTATTCTTTAAAAAAACAACACATTAAATTGAGAAACATAGTGTAGTACTTAATTAGTAACATAATATATACTCTGAAGTTAAACACTTACACGAAGATTACTGTGCATTTGCGGACAGTCTGTGCAGATGCGCAGGCTGATGTGCAGCAATGCTGGCCGCATATGGCATAATACACATTTTGGTTTGACGCCGGTCATACAGATTAAGTCACATAAATACATCTTCCTTTAAGAATAAGTCCATAGACAAATGTAACTCAAGAGACATTAACAGGAGAGGAAACATTGTTAACAATAACAAATAAAGGGTTTACTTGTATGTTTTGTCAGTTTTCAAAAAGCTATTGCAACTGAATGAGATTATAGATGTTAAATTATTTAGCGCAAAATGTGAGATCATGCTTGTTTTATGAAGAAGTTGGCACTAATTTGACTTTTTTTATTGATAGAAAGATAATAGTTGTGCTTTTGTTTTCTTTCTTTTTTGTAAAAATGAGTTGATATTTTAGGTAAAACAAGAGCTTAAGCATTATTGCTAATATCCTTGTAATAGCTGTTATATTTATCAGTCATGACATATACCTACATGTACTTGTATGAAGTATAAACATGTCATCACAGTTATGATATGAAAGCTCAGAGAAGTGAATACAACAACGATCTACAAAAATTGTATTAATGAAATTCATGAATGTAACATAATCAAGGGATAAATCTGAAACAATTGGTGGTCATTTCCTTATTATGAGTAGATAATCATGGTAACATATTGTCAATATATAGTACATATGAAAACAGCACAGTTAAGTCAGAAATACCATACATGAATGTCCAATATTCACTAATAAGCCTTTAACTTTCATAACCAAAATAAATTGTATATAAAAAATGCATTTTGCATGAATAATCGAGCCTTGCTTTTTAAAAAGGTGTTTTATGCATGTGTGTAAAGTGTCGTCCGCACAGGCTAATCAGGGACAACACTTTCCACCTAAACTGGATTTTTGTCAAGAAAAGTCTTCCTTTAAATGAAAAATACAATAAAAGCGGAAAGTGTCGTCCCTGATGTCTGTGCGGACTGCAAAGGCTTATCTCGGACGACACTTAAAGCAAATGCATTAAACCCCCTTTTCACAGAGCCAGGCTCCTATCATATGAGCGACCACTCCTCAACCCTTTCAAATAACCCAATATTTAAGTTTGGAATGGAAATATAAGTGACTACAATTTCATGTCAAACAGGTGCTGTCCCTTTACTACCAAATGACCCCCTCCCAAAGTTCTGTTTTGACCAAAGTGTAATCTTGAACTTCAAACTTGGGGAAATCGACTTGTTTTATTTATTTGTGCAAACAAATCTCCATGTCCTCTATTTTCGATTGTATACGTATAGTTTTGTATTGCACAAGAAAATTA
This sequence comes from Dreissena rostriformis, assembly GCA_007657795.1. Taxonomy (NCBI): domain Eukaryota; kingdom Metazoa; phylum Mollusca; class Bivalvia; order Myida; family Dreissenidae; genus Dreissena; species Dreissena rostriformis. The sequence continues at coordinate 50,143 of VMBQ01011379.1, read as the reverse complement.
AACACAGGAGAATAACCCAATAAATATCAGAGAAATAGTTATGCGTCCAGTACTTTGCACTTCTTCTAAAAGTCTTCTATCATTTTATTTGAATCTCTTTAATACTTTTTGAGCTATGATCTGCACAATAACAATATACATTGTTATTGGGTTGTGTTTTATTGGGTTGTGTTGTTATTGGGACACATTGTTATTGGGTTGTGTTGTTATTGGGACACATTGTTATGGGTTGTGTTGTTATTGGGTTGTGCAAAAGAAAAAACAACAAGGGCAATAACTTCAAAAACACTAAAGAGATGGTAAAAGTTCTTTCACACTATACTAATCAACAATGTTTTCTGTAGATCTACAAGTTTCCTCTCAATATCTTCAATTGTCATGAAGTGTAATGTATACAACATTGTGTAAATAAGCATAATACACTTAAATAACTGTTTGATTTGGTTCTGCCATATGCTCCTGAATTGTTTTTCCCACAGATACAACAGTACCCCTTTGCATGCTGGGAAATTTGTCATCTGCTAAAATTTTGTCTGCTGAATTTCTAAAATTAGCATTTTCTTTGCTTTTTTTTCCAAAGAATACTATCAGACTAGCAAACAGTTTGGATCCTGATGAGACGCCACGTTTTGTGGCGTCTCATCTGGATCCAAACTGTTTGCAAAGGACTTCAAAATTTGGTTCCAGCACTGAAAGAGGTACATACCACAATATGTGCAGCATCTGAGATCGAATACATGATTCTACATAGCTGTAGCCAGTAAAGTGAAGTAAACCTGCATTACAGCACATAACACCTATGAAGTACATATCATGTGTGACCATGATGCATCATTTTCAAATTTATTCAGTCAAACTTATCGGATAATCAGTTTATTTACATATCCACAATTATTAGACCTGAGACCATTTTTTACAAATTGCACAGACATTCTGAAGACACTGGTTGAACCATGGTCATAAAGAAAAACATGTCTGGCCAATCAAAAGACCTTCTAGGCAAAACTTTGAAAATTCTATCACATGCAGTCACCAAGATGTCCATACAGTGTCCACTGAACAAGCACATAAGAATACAGAAAAGTTAGTGCCTTACATTAATTTATAACAGAGTGATTGAACATGTTGTAGGATTATTACAGAAAAAAATAAAATTATTACAAAGTTTATTAAACAGTATATCACACTGCACGATTTACTGATTATTACATAATATCAAAAAGTCATGACATTGTGTGGATCTACCACTTAAGTCCTAAATTATTTATGGATACTTATTAACAATCATATACACATAAAACTCTTTAATCATTGTCATAACGACAAAACAATCACCCCACTATTTAGATGATTAAATAAATTACAACATCACTGCAGATATTTCAAATAAAAAACAAGGTATAAATTTCTTTCTTGTTTCGTTACAATTACAAAAACGCTTATGCTATTGTAATTGACTATTATTTGGAAGGCCTGAAAATCAAAAATAAAGAAATTAAAATTTACAAAGTTTGAATTCCTAGATTTAAAAGGCTTAATATTATCACATTAACAATACATGATATTACAAAAATAATAAATAGTGATGTTTTTGACAACACACACTTGAGTTATCAACAAAAATCGTAATCCAAACCAAGAGCTGGAAAAATTAAACAGGCAAAAATGCTACAATTAACAGTTCCGGGGAAGCGGTAAAGCTATCAGAAAGGTGATGTTGTTCTAGGTATTAATTGGTGGTACTCTGTCTGCTAGATGTGTTAGGTGTCATACGTATGGAACTGGTCCTGAAAACAAACAAACCACAGTGCCACTGACATGTTTTTCATCTTGACTCTAACAAGATACAAAAAACTACTTTCAGAATAATATTTTAGCCACACTTTGTGAAAATGGGGCTTAATGAATGCGCTTAAAGTATCGTCCCAGATTAGCCTGTGAAGCCCGCACAGGCTAATCAGGAACAACACTTTCCGCATTTATTTAATTTTTTATTTTAAAGAAGTCTCTTGTACACGACAATCCTGTCCAAGCAGAAAGGGTTGTACCTGATAAGCCTGTGCAGACTTCACATGCAGTAAGCCCCGTTTTCACATAGCAAGGCTCATTATTTTATGTATCTTAGTATAATTATGTGCATGAATCATTTTCAATCCAAATGTTTGTTCCATTTATTTTCAGACCATCTTTTGCATGGATATAGGGATACATTATATTTTCATTAAATACTTTGCAAAAATAATGGTTAATTTATTTTTTACTACCAGTAAACAAAGAAGTTTTTATTCCTATCCTGCCAAGGATACAAACATATTTCAGATTTTAAAACAAACCACAGACTGGACTTTGAATGTTTCGCAAATTTGAGTTATTCATTTTCATACCTTATTTCACTCTTAAATAAATTTCAAACTTCAAGAAAAATTACATGCTCCTTTTTAACTCTTTTCTGAAGCACACACACTTTAATAACTTTAGCACATGACCAAGGATAAGGTTAATCTGACCAGATATTTATCTATAGATCATAAGACCAGATTGGACATGAAGACGAGGTGCAACTTCAACCAGTATTGGTTGCATGTGACCCCTGCATGCCGTACCTCTGGAATGCCCTGGTACACTGCATCCTGGTCCTCATCCTCGTCTGAGTCTTCCCCGGATGAATCCTCCTGTCCAGCCCTGCTTGGTGGGAGGCCCAAGGCACCTGTACCAGGGTAAACATCGTACATGTAAAAAGGCAGACAATGAACTATCTGACCCTACGCTGTCAAACTAGCATTATATGATGTGGTTGGTAAGCATACTAAGATAATGATGCATGAAAGAAAGAGAAACTTCAAAATGTCTCATTATGCCACTAGGCTTAAAACTGTCCCAATAAAACACTAGACTCAAAGGTCTTTTTTACATTCCACTAGACTTAAAATGTGTCTCGATATGTTTCTAGAATCTGAAGTATGCCTAAAAATGCCTCTAAACTCAATATTCTCAATATGCATCTAACATCAAGTTCCTCAATATGCCTAAATTAGCGAGTCTCAATATGCCTCATGACTCAAAATTGCATCGACATGCTTCTAGACTAAAAAGTGTCGCAACATACCTCAAGAGTTCAAATACCACAATGCTCAACAGTTAATCAATAAACCCTTGGCATGTTTTCAACATAATTAACAAATCAAGTCTAAACTAAAATTATCTATACAACCTGAAGTTTTAGCGTTGGACAGTTTCTCATAGCAGGTAAGGCACACACGTAGAGGCTTGGATGACTGCTGGGGGAGCAGCCAGCGCTTGCTGGAGCAGTCGTTACACACCACCAGACCACACTTCCGACAGTGGTGCTGCAACCATGGCAACATATGAGAAGCAGAATAGACAACCAGTCTGCCATGGTACAGACCACAGGTGGTTAGCATGTGGCTATGATATTCATCATTAAAAACATCACTGTGAATGAAAAGTAATCAAACTATAACGAACAAGAGATGTGTTTGTCAGAAACACAATGCCCCCTTTGAAACCATATTTTTTACCTTGAAGGATGACCTTGACCCTTCACCACTCAAAATGTGCAGCTCCATGAGATACACATGCATGCCAAATATCAAGTTGCTTTCTTCAATATTGCAAAAGTTATGACCAATGTTAAAGTTTTTGGACGGACAGACAGACTGACTTACGGACAGACGGACTGACGGACAGTTCAAAATCTATATGCCACCCTTCGGGGGCATAAAAATCAACTTCTCTGAATTGTTTTATATATATATATTTGATGTGCATTAAAAAAAATCAGAGAGTTGATTTTTCGTTATAATTTGATTACTTTTCATTCAAAATGATGTTTTACTAATCAATATCATAGCCATATGCTAACCACCTGTGATAGCAACATGTCAACATATGAGAAGAAGAATTGGCAAGCAGTCTGCCATAGTGCAGACTGCTCCTATAATGACGCAGGGTGGTAAGCTAAAAAGCATTGTGATATTTCTAATAATTTTAAATCTAAGAAATGTCCAAATCTAACTTGAAATATAGATATTTAAGGACAGTCTTTTCCTTTGTTATTGAATATTTGCAAATATATACTATATTTCAAAACATGTTCACACTTTTTGTGGGGTATCAAAAATGAGCAATACGCATCCCCCTGCTATTTTACTATAAATGTTACCCCATAAGCTGCATTACATACACATATGAACTCTGCTATTAAGGCTATTAAGGCTTATAATTATAGACTCAAGCAATTCTTTTAAACAGTGATGAATTTATACATGCTTAAGAAAAATTAACAATGATTACTAATTAATAAACATTTTCAACAACTTGGCCCTGTTGGTGGTGCTGAGATTAGAATACAGTGTCTGATACAAGAGATGAGTAACAGTAACACATACACCACTTTAATTATTCGCTTCACAACCACACCAGCTGGCAATTCCAACAGTGGTGTTGCAAAGACAACAGCAGACACAGACCATGTAGAGTCATGAACAATAAACAACACTAAAAGGTTCATACAATGCTACATGTAGATCACAAAATGTTTCACTTTTTTGTTTGTATTTTTTTTTTACTAAAATGCAGCATTAACTCCAGTATCAATGTAATTATAATCTTGTACTGTCAAGTATTTTTGACGTACATGTTATTATTTTGAAATACACAAAAAGGGCTCCGCTCTCACCCGTCTATTAATCAAGGTAAACTGTGAGCGCTTGCACAGCATGCATTTGGACACCGAGGAGTCGGGTATCCACACCGGGGAATCATCAACGGAATTCTGGGTAACGCCTCCTACAATCAGTCAGTCACATGGTGTTTATAATAGAAAATACAATCATTCCATCACAGTGTTTCAACCAGAAACTACATTCAATCAATCCTATTGTGGGAGTGTTTATACCCTAAAATACAATCAGTCAATCAAACAGTGTTTAAACCAACACAGCATTAATTCAAGCATTGAGTTGTCTGATTCTTCAAAAGTTATTTAGAGCAACGGGTTTGAATTTGATGAGGTTTCACATTTCTTCATTCAAAAAGATAATTTTGACATTAAGATATCAGTACAAAAAGAAGATGACTATTATTATTATTATTATTATACCATATTTGTATAGCGCTCTTTCCACACATAATTGTGCGTTCAAAAGCGCTCATCATGCTATTTAAATGTTAGGGGCAGAATAGGGAGCCATACGTGGGCTGGTTGCAGGGCATAGCTGGGCTGCTCTTAAAAGTTCCATGCAACTTTCAACAAGAGCCGTTTGTTTAACAGCTTCAACTCATCTATAAGCAATCTTGAAATCAAATACGGTACTTCTTTGTTAAAGTTTAAGAAAAAATGAAGTTTACATTGCAAAATAAGCCAATTTTAGATAAATCAAGGGGTTATTACTTTGCAGTTATGGACAATTTGATTGACTGTTTAGCTTGACTGAGCTATTGTCAACTGAAACTTGATGAAAATTGTTTGGTTTAGAAGCTAAAAATGTCTATTGTAAGATAGATCAAGGGTGATAAATCTATACTATGGGTTTAAGTTTAAACTAGATTAAAAATAGTTGTTCACTATAATCTTATGAAATAAACACCTCCAGTTAGGACACAATAATAAATGAGCCGCACTCTGGGAAAAGGGGGTTTAATGCATGTGTGTAAAGTTTTGTCCCAGATTAGCCTGTGCAGTCCACAGTAGCTAATCAGGGACGACACTTTCCGCTTCAATTGTATTTTCCGTTTGAAGGAAGACTCCAGTTTAGGTGGAAAGTGTTGTCCCTGATTAGCCTTTGCCGACTGCACAGGCTAATTTGGGACGACACTTAACGCACATGCATTAAACCCCTCAAATGTAAACATTTGTAGTCTTACTCTTGTTCAGAAGATCTGTGACACACTTCTTGATGTGGGAAATCCATTGCTGTTTCTCCACAGCTGTGGCTGCATACACAACAAACGACTTCTTTGGACTGATCAATTTGAACCCATTCCTCAAATCTGAAAGAATGTGCCAATTGTAATATTCATAATGCAAAACCTCATGTGGGATTACCCCATGCAAAAGATATAATTTTCCACAAACTAAAAATTTCAGTTTCAATTATGTAGTCTACTCTCGTTATCTCGACATCGCATTATCTCTTTTTTCTCGATATGTCGAGGTAAGCTCAATGTCCCAACATTTTTCCTTCAAAATGTATATTAATAAACATTGCATATCTCGATTTTCGTTATCTCAAATAATTCGATATCTCGATATGGAAATTGGTATTTACTGTGGTTTATCTCGAAGTGCGAATAACTGTCCCAGTGTCGGCAAAGGCGAGAATTTTTTTTCTTTGATACTTAACCGTCCCGCTTCGCCCGGCTGCCCTGATACTGTGCGGTAGATACATGTAATTGATCCGTTAATTGCAACAATGACCACACGTGTCTAATGTTGTTAGCCATTAACACTTGAGTAAGGCCTGCCACTTTAACTGCAATTAACTGCAATTAATACACAGCCTGCTGAAAGGCCGAAAGACTAATTGTTTTTACAAACAACATTGCAAAATGCATTGGATTTAAATGATCGCCCATGTCTATGTGCTGCTATGTTATTGCATGACAATTGGTCGGAATGCTAGTAAAGATAATAAAGATAAGACTCAGAATGACTTTTCAATTTTATTGTATCTTGTACTATTAATCTATTTAACTTTGCATTTCAAACTACAAAATGTACATGTACAATTCAGTATTTTTTTAACATTGTATATTATGTGTTTTAAACCTGAATAAAAATCAATCAATCAATCAAAGAATTGTAAGAAATGCGCATTGAATCTCATTGAATCTCATACAGTAATTATTACGCCATTATTACGCCGTTGTGAGTATTATGCCACACGGTGACGGCTTTAGTTAGACCACTTAGCAGGTATTTAGATGTTAAAACAAGGTCAATTTTCGTCTCATTTTTTCTTTGAAAAAAAACTAATCGGATATCTCGAGCTCTCGTTATCTCGATTTTTTTTCTTGTTCCCGCTGACTTTCAGATAACAATAGTAGATTGTAATTCAGATGTGCTGCAGCTGGCATGGAACTCTTTCCTTTATTCCAACATAAGACATGAGCACACGCATGTTTGTCAAGGGCAATTTTAGTTGAACTAATAAGGGTGGTTTTTCCAGATACATGATTTACCATTCCAATAGCTAAGGACTATTAACCCTTTCCCGATGAGAAGCAAAGTGAAAATTGCTATATGCAAACAGCATAAAACCAGAACAGCCTGCAAGTTACTCGTAGACTGTTCAGGTTTTCTGCTGTTTGCTACTCATCATTATCTGAGGGTTGAAAATGAAGCCTTTAAAAATTGAATTTAGTAATTAAGCCATTTATTTCAAGCTGAAATATCAGAATGTCCACATGGGGTGCAGTCTGAACCCATAACATGTAGTCCAAGCCGAAGGCTAAATAATCCTATCAGAAAATAAATAATTGCCCAGGGCGTTGTCCGACTGGGCTAAAAAGATGACAGTATTGCTGTGCATCAATTTACAAATCCTTGTAACTTCCTCCTTATAAAATCATTGCTGGAGCTGAGTAGTATAACAAGTTTAAATAAAGTTTACACACTAATATAGACAAAACATCACACAGAATTGTGCTATCATGCTTTCTTAAATAAATAAATCTAAAGTACTCACTTCCTATATCGTCTACACTCTCAATTTTAACATCCTCTAACGCCAGAATGTGCTGTACATTATACTGCAATACAAACATTTATTAATTTTACAAAAAAACATTAAATATTGTTTAAGTTATGCTCTGGACAAAGTTTCGGACGGAAGGAAGGACGGACGGAGACTATTACTATATCCCCTCCGAAATATCGGCGGGGATAATAAAAGCTCAGGAGAATTGGAAACGGAAGATCAATGAAGTTAGAGTCATTTGTTCAATCAAAAACAGTTAAACTTATTCCTGCACTAAAGACATTTACACTACTGCGACATCCACACTATTCTGTGCAGAATTGTTTATATGAAACATAGACATAATCTTTTGTTACAAAACAAATACAAATAAACTTGTAGGTATCAGTGTAAACTTAATTTTAGATTGCATTGAAGTAAAAACATTTGATTTATTGTACCGTTATAAGTTAGTGAATGTTTAATATTTAGCATTCCTCATTTATATTTTTGTATTGGTTTAAGATCAATTTGTGACCATCAAGGAAACATACCTTTTTCTTGTTGATTACTATATTTCCGTACACCAAGACATCGTTGAAGAGGAAGAATTGTCGAGGTTTAGGCTTCTTTCTGCACATCTTTGTAAGAACACCCTCCCCCACAAGAACCCTGCCTGATACAGCCAGGGGCTACAAAAGGGATTGTACGTTCCAGTTCAATTGGATATGAACTGCACTCTGTGAAAGGGTGGTTTAATGCATGTGCGTAACTTGTCATTCCAGATTAGCCTGTGCAATCCGCAAAGGCTAATCAGGAACGACACTCTCCGCTTTTATTGTATTGTTCATTTAAAAGAAGACTCTTATTCATGAAAATCCAGTTAAGGCAGAAAGAGTCGTCTCTGCACAGGCAAATCTGGGACGACACTTTACGCACATGCATTAAACCCCTTTTTCACAGAGCGCAGCCAATGTATAACAAGAGTAGCTTAATGAAGAGTTATATGCCTTTAGGTTAAAAAAAAACAAGGAAAAATGTTTTAATTTTGGTAAAGATTGGATGAAATCTGCTGTTATAAAACAGAATCAAATTAAAGGGTCAATGCTAGATAATAAAAGAACCATCTCTCACTTCTATTTCCATTTGTAAAATCCCATACACTTTTCCCTGCATAATTTTAATATGTCATAATGTTAGAAACAAAGAAATCCAATTGGGTTTCAATTTTTAAGAAATCTCTTAAAATACTCCGTGTTAGCATAAAAATAATAAGCTGAGTTTTCAGACAAATCTATATCAGGTCATAATCAGTAATGCTTACTTAAATGAACATGTATATGATAAAATCTTTTTTCTAATTCAATTTGTATGTGCAACTGCTTTTGTTATTTAATGTACAAATGATGAAACTCCAATAAACAAATGTACACTATGTGTAATCTGTATAATTAACCCTTTGCATGCTGGGAAATTTGTCATCTGCTAAAATGTCGTCTGCTGAATTTCTAAAATTAGCATTTTCTTCGATTTTTTTTCTAAGACCACTATCAGAATAGCAAACAGTTTGGATCCTGATGAGACGCCACGTTCTGTGGCGTCTCATCTGGATCCAAAATGTTTGCAAAGGCCTTCAAAATTCGGTTCCAGCACTGAAAGAGCTATGTGTAATCTGTATAATTAAATTAATATTATAGGCATATATCAGGGTATAGTAAGTATTACCCCCTCAAAGAGTAATGTCAATTCCAAATATTTATGGGGCAATTGGGATGATTATCATGCCTTAAATATCCTCTTCAAGTTTTGTGAAAACCATATAAAAACTGATGGACTCAGAACACAAAAAGTAACCGACGCCCTTTAAACCGGCATGCAACTTGTCTTTGACCCAAAAGTCCTCAATGCAAATAATAATTGACCAATTAAAGACTTGAAATGCAGTTAAGTTTGACCGTGATATTTGATATTTTGAAGGTAAACATTCAATATATGAATACAATTGACAAAATGCAACATAATTTACTATGATCTTTTAAGAGCTTGTTAACTTGGATGAAACTGGCCGATGTTTATTGATCCTAATATAATCAAATCTAGGTACAAACCGTGAAACTGTCTGCAAATAATGCATGACAACCCTTAGACTATGGATACACAATTACTATTTGTAGAAAATACAAACTAGAAAGGCCATAAACGAAATGTTTGCATACTGCAACTGCAAGAATGCGCATTTTGACCCTAAACAATATTTTTCTATGTATATTTTGCATTTAAATCAGCTCAGGTTGGACCATGGAATTGAAGTGATTACCCGTTGACAGTACTACCTGAGCAAACCAACATACCTCACTACCTTCAATGTACAGCCTTATATTTTTATACTATTTTATGCAAAATCTTGCTGCAAATTTGTATTTTTCTCACACATATGAATAGGAATCTGTGAAATTTAGGGAAAGCAAAACCGTTTATAAAATCAAATATTTGATCGATGAACGTTTGAAAAGATGAAACTCCACTCAATTTTTTGTAGAATTATATATTTAACACTGTTAAATTTTACGACTTTAGAAAGGTTTTGTCTTTCTACGTAGGTATAAATCTAAGTTATCTCTTTATAATTTTGTATGGTGTGGCCTACGTTACATTTTATGGAGGTGGATATTCTACAGCTTGATATTGGTTGCATCTCATCTTATTGCCAGCAATATACGATTACATCAGACAGTAGTAAACACTTGCTGTTAGAGTTAATTGGTTCAAGAGTCACAGCAAGCAAGAGTGCCATTGTTACAAAGATAATGTCAGTAAAAATTTAAATAAAATATATAATAAATATAATACAATTAAAAACAAGGGACAAAATTGTCACAAAACCAGGTTTTCAAATTTAAAAAAAAGTCTGATAAAGGGAGACAACTCAAAATGTTACCCCCCTTGTGTCAAATTCAATAAAATTCAATCTATTTTCTCAAAGTTTGACCTTGACCTTGGAGATATCAACGTAATTCTTTTGCGTGACACACCGTCCAATGATGAACAAATGTGCCAAATGATTTTAAAATCTCACAATGAACGACATAGTTATGGCCCGGACAAGCATTGTTAAGCATATTAAATATAATTTGACCTTATATTGTGACCTTGACATTCAACTTTAACTTGGATATAGTGAGTGACAATGAGCATATTTATAGCTACTGAAAATTTATTTCAAAATCCTTAATTTGCTCAAGACTGTGTTTAGACCTTTGACCTTGATTTGTGATGCTGACCTTAAAATAAGTGACCAGATTCTTTCGCATGACACTCTGTCTCATCATGCTTATCACTTTTGCCAAGTTATTTGAAAATCTATCCATACTGGACAAAGTGTTACATGTAAATACTTATTTCTTAAATTATAAATTAGACATCAAATTGTGATTTTGACCTTAGACCTTGGGACGTGCTACACAAGGTCTTATCATAAAGATCAATTTTTTTAGTCTATTGAAAATACCTTAATTTTACCATTGAATGATGACTTTGACCTTGGACCTAGGGACCTCCATATGTGCTGGAAAAAGTTATGCTCCAGACAAAGGATCAAGAACAAATTTCCTAAATTTGACATTTGACCTTGTATTGTGACCTTGATTCTTGAACCAAGGGACCTGGTTATTGTAGCTGACATTCCTTCTCAACATGTCAAAAAACTTATGGAAAGTTTAATATATAAAATCTCAACATACTCCTAAAACAACTTAATTTTACCTTAACTTGTAATCTTCATTTTAGACCTGCAGACCTGGTTCTTGCATCTTATCACGCTGATTACTTATGGAAAGTTATTTGAAAATCCATCTATGCTGGACAAAGTTATGCTCCGGACAAAGTGTCAGGTACAAATTTCCTAAATTCGACTATTGATTTTGAGTTACGACCTTGACCTTGGACTTAAGGACCCGGCTCTTTCAGCAAAACTCTGTCTCCTCATACTGATAACTTATAACAAAGCTATGCTCCAAACAATTATTTCCTGTTGCCCACATGCCAGCTGACAGGTGTTCCCATAACACAGCTGTTTTTCAAACAGGCATATAAAAAGTTATATAAGTGATAAATTACTCAAAAATAATGAATGCCTCTAAAAGAACACACAGTTCCATATTAACTGCAAGAATATTTGAATATTCTTTTGAAAGAAATAAATATAATTTTGGTATGCTGAAAAAAAGAGCAGGATGCAGCAATCTATTTTTAACACTAGATAATTTTCCTATTTTAATTCTCAATGAATGTAATGCCTAGAAGATTTCTATCAAATGTACATGTATATATGTTAATAACAAAATTAAAATAGCCAAATAAATTGAACCAACCTGGCCGGAGGATCCAAAGGCCTGCTCAACACACGCAATTCTGCGAGCATTAGACTCGCTGTTGACTGAAAATATATGTGAAAATATTATATAATTCTAAATTAAAATCAACATACCATAAGCTTTTGTTTAAAATCAAACACAATCATGTCAAATCGCAAAATGACCAGTGTTTTATTTCATTCAAATTCCGGGCGGCTATTCAGCCCCATTCCCAATGGAAAAAAAAACATGTGTTTCCCAAATGGGACCAAAAAAATCCCAATTAAAGGTTTCCAAAGGTTTTTATCTCAACATTTAGTTCATCTCCCATCCAGCTCGAGATCTATAAATTGAACCTAAGCAATATATTGAAAACATTTTTACTCTCAATATTGAAGCATTTGTAAGCAAAACCAACAACAACAATTATTTCCAAATTTAAGTCAAAGTGCCACGATTTTTCCCAATACAAAGGGACCTGGCTCAATTTCCAAAATGGTAAAAAAAAACACACTGATGACTACACTGACATTTATTTCTTCACTGCAGTCACAATTTTCGCTAGGCTACATAAAGTGACACTGCAACGTGGCAATAACAGTAACTACAAGAATGATGTTATTTTACTGCAGTGACACTAACCACTAGACACCAGTGACATCTTTTACTTGTCTTAGTACTTTACTCCCAGGGATAGTTGCAATAATCCGACTCACAGCTATTGACCCACCACGTCGCTGGCAGTTGCAACTGATAACGGCATGTAATAGTCCTATACGTGATACTGTGTGCTCGCATTGTAACGATATTAATCCAAAGTTTCAAACACGTCAACGGTTCATGAAAATGTGTAAGTTTTCGCAATGGACAATGCCGAGTATTCCGGAATCGAAAATATGCTGTCGACTATCTCAAGAATTCTCCGCGAGCTAGATCTTGGGTCTAATCAACCAATCGTAATACATGGACTATCTCCGGATACCGTATGATAGATTGAATCATCAATTCAAAACTTTGGCTTCAGGTTTGATAATGGTTTTTTTGTCAAGTTTTTTAATTTTGAGTATATCTTCACAGATGACATGCAATTTGATGTCAATGGTAACAGGTATTGTGTTTGTTACAATGTATTAGATTGATTGAACTCAATTTTATAGACATACATGGGACATACTTTTTTTGCATGAAAAAAGGCCTTCAGGAAGAAATTTGAGCTGTACATATTAAGTACTCATAAAAGATAAAATCATTCAAGAATCTACCCCCAGGGGCACTGACAGTACAACTTTATTTCTCTAAAAAAAAACAAGTTATTCTTTAAGTAACAGTTTCTGTCGTAAATAGTTAAAATATTATTGTGATTATAATTAAAACAAACACACAATATGATAGAGATGTTGTTGACAAAACAACAAAACCCTAAATACCTAGTCTATCAACCATTGTTCACTACTTCCGTGTTATTTATCAAATAAATACATAACAATGGTTACACGCTACTATAAACAAACGATTCGGCACCTTTTCCTTTCGTAACATTATAACTCCATTGCAATAGCAATTAACAATCAATTTCAACCAGAAAAATATATTTTTTTTAAACTTGAGTAAAGGTTGAAAATTCACATTTTCAAATAATGAAATTGAAATGTTTAATTGTTTTCTTTTCAATTGTAAGCAATCTTTTGATTGATGAAGGAGAAGAGTGCAGTGCAGTGTAACCTAATTTTTAACCGGAAGTTGAATCGTACATAACTGTCAAATCAGATGACTTCCGGTTTATAGAAAAAAAACAGAATAACATCTAAGAAAATGCCAATTTGTGGGCCTAAATTATCGATATGTTGTACACTACTGAGTATATGGGGTATTATTATGTTGGTACGTATACACAAACGATAATTATGCAAACGTCTTTTTTTAAATTATAATTTTATGTCTTAATCTTAATTAATTTATTTCATGTGAGTTTATGACGGGTGGTTTATTACTCCCAAAGCTTTGATAATTTTTTACTTGGCGGCTCTGTGAGTCCATTTGCACCTCTTCATAAAAACAAGTGCTATTCTCGGCAGACGATCAGTGTGCATCCCTAAACAGACGTCATTCTCAGTGCTATTTTTACAAATTTTCTCATCTGAGTCCTGGGACTTGATAACTTGAAAATCTATGAGTCCTGGAATTGAAAGAATGAGTCCAAATATTAAACTATATTAGTTTTTTAGAAATTTCAATGCATTTTTGGGACTCACATAATTCGAAACTTTGCATCCCCAGAGGTTTTTGTGAGTCCAGGACGCGGGACTCGCAGGTAAAAAAATCACTGCATTCTTGACAAATTGAGTAAAGCAATGAATAAACTTCAAAAACGTGTTAAATTTATTTGAATGGCAACCTACAAAAGTTATCATTTGCATGTACCCTAAAAAACATGAAGATTTTTTTTTAAATTTATATTTGATATTTGGAAGGGTGTCAATAATAAAAAATCGTTATCAACTTAGGCTACATCGTGAATCACAATGACGTCGATGAGCAAAAGATTGGTGTACTGCAACCTAACGGATAGCTACACTTAAGTCAGCAACATAGCGATTGTTTTTCAATATGGTAGATAGAGCGTACAAAAGATAAACAAACTAAATAAAAAGCAATTATTTATTGCTTTAATCAAATTAATGGTACCATTTGCACGAGTTTGTGGTTAAGACAGGTAAACGTTGATACGTTTTTGAAGTTTCAGTGTTCCTTAGCCCTTGCATTGGTGATCAAATTTTGCACCTTTGGACAATAGACAGCCCATTTAAACTCTCAGCAACCCTTTGGGTTATAAAGCTGAGAGTTGAATTATTGCAACTAACCAGAAAGGGAGAGTACTCAATTGCAATAGGCATTAGGCCAACTAAACTTTTATTCACTAACTATTAACAGATTTGATATAATAAACGTCTAATCAGAACAGGAGTATGCACACTGAAGACACTTATTTCGCCTGATGCGATTTTAGTGCTTCAAGCAACATTTTTTGAAAATCAAGAGAAAGTGAAAGTAATTATTTTGAAGTGTTGTCTTACCACTACAGTAGTGCAGTCGTCTGCTTCACTTTGCATTTTATGTGGACATTTAATGAAGAGAACCAATAAAATGTATGTAATATAGATGAATTTGGATAATTAGTTGAAGTAAGATTTTGAAATGCAATTATACCTGTTTTTTCTCATTTTGGTTGCATTTGTATTTATTTTCAAGCGTAGTAATGTAAGTGAAAATACTCTTTAACAGACAGTATTCGTGTGATGTCAACATGAGAGCCTCGTTCTTAATGTAAACAAAATGATCGATACCAGGACACACTCAATATGAGGGAACCGTACAAAATATGATATTTTTTAACTGTTACGATTGAGTTCATTTATGTTTTTCATTGTTGCTATTTTTTGGGCCTGTTATTAGGTGAACATTTTAAATTATAGAAGTCTTTACTGAGGAAAGTGTTTTTAAATAGATGTTAACCACTGCTGACGAAACAAAACGGTTTTCTTAAACCCCCGTTTATTTTTTTAGATATTATGTGCTGTTTGTATAAGTGCATGGCTGCAGTATTATTTTTTACCAAGAAAAATACCTGCTTAAATTTTTTCACAAATAAACCATTATCACTCAATTCACAACTTACACAAGAAGGTATTTTATCTTTCAAACATTGACGATTCGTTTTAAATTATGTTCTTATCTTATGAGGCAGTCCATTATTCTTCAAATCAAATTCAAGACATTTCATTACAATTGCTTTTTTACCCTGTGCCATTATAGTTAAACAATACATTACTGCTCTCCATAATGCACAATAAACACTTCTTGTTAAAAGTAATTTAGGCCAATATAAACAATAAATGTCTTTCAAAAGATATACCCAGGGGCAAGGTGCATGTAACGTCATAAAGTGATTATGGATTTTGTCTTAATTTTTCATACTAATACTATTTTATGGCACTTAGAATTAATAATTCTTTCCCTTGTTTCAGGCGTTGCTGGGAATCTTCTTCCAAATTCACAGTCCAGCGTTGTTTGAAGACATTCCAGGACATGAAGAATGGGAACATAAAAACTTTTCCATTGAGTTTATTCATGAACAGTACGAGAAAACTGCCATTAACTGTTTCATTGGGGCAGGAATTTACGTAGCCTTCTTCATCTTCTCCTATTGCCAGTTCAGGATGAATTCAAGAACCAACTACGAGCAGAGTTAAACTGCATGGAGTTCTCTTTATGGGTTAAAGATTCCACTGAACTCAAGAAATGTCATCAATACTTGAAAAATTATAGCCAAGACTTCATACAAACATGGGGATACAAAACGGAAATGCTGATTTTGGTTTATACACATTTTGGCATGATAATTAATACTTGTTACCAGTACTACTATTTAAGGAGAATATACTGGCAAGAAAGCAATTTTATTTAAATATTATTGTAGTTTTATTAACCCTTTGAGTGCTGGAACCGGATATTGAAGGTTTTTGCAAACAGTTTGGATCCAGATGAGACGCCACAGAACGTGGCGTCAGGATCCAAACTGTTTGCTATTCTGATAGTATTCTTTGAAAAAAATCGAAGAAAATGCTAATTTTAGAAATTCAGCAGACGACATTTTAGCAGCCGACAAATTACCCAGCATGCAAAGGGTTAAGTGATTATAAATAAAGTGGTTACATTTGGTCACTGTACAATAAGTGACAAACTGACAGTCTGATCTATATCAATTTTTGTTTAACTAACCATTCATTGAAATGATATGTTTTCTTTGTGTGAATATTTATTGGAGTAGTAATATTTTTAAATCTAAAAGCAGTAAAAGTGAGTATGCACGATTTTGTCAAATATTTGTGAATTTATATAAAATGTGTAAAAAACTTATTTGACATATATTTCAATATTAATTTAAATTAAAGTTAAGAAGAACATGTGTCGAACGATGCGAAATAAGCCAGATATTTAATTCTGAAATCGAAAATGTCTGTACAGTCTAATTCGCCAGCATGTATATCATGCGGGTACGACATGAATCTAAATTTAGTTTTCCGGATCATTTTAATTTCATGCAACGATACCTTTTCATACGACACACGAACACTAACTCCGATCCTAATAAAAAGACGAATGCTTCGGTTATTGTAGGANTATTATTACTAAGATGTATTCGAGTCTACCTTTATTATTACTAAGATGTATTCGAGTCTACCTTTATTATTACTAAGATGTATTCGAGTCTACCTTTATTATTACTAAGATGTATTCGAGTCTACCTTTATTATTACTAAGATGTATTCGAGTCTACCTTTATTATTACTAAGATGTATTCGAGTCTACCTTTATTATTACTAAGATGTATTCGAGTCTACC
The DNA here is from genome assembly GCA_007657795.1 of Dreissena rostriformis. Classification (NCBI taxonomy): domain Eukaryota; kingdom Metazoa; phylum Mollusca; class Bivalvia; order Myida; family Dreissenidae; genus Dreissena; species Dreissena rostriformis. The sequence continues at coordinate 32,688 of VMBQ01011379.1, read as the reverse complement.
TTTATTATTACTAAGATGTATTCGAGTCTACCTTTATTATTACTAAGATGTATTCGAGTCTACCTTTATTATTACTAAGATGTATTCGAGTCTACCTTTATTATTACTAAGATGTATTCGAGTCTACCTTTATTATTACTAAGATGTATTCGAGTCTACCTTTATTATTACTAAGATGTATTCGAGTCTACCTTTATTATTACTAAGATGTATTCGAGTCTACCTTTATTATTACTAAGATGTATTCGAGTCTACCTTTATTATTACTAAGATGTATTCGAGTCTACCTTTATTATTACTAAGATGTATTCGAGTCTACCTTTATTATTACTAAGATGTATTCGAGTCTACCTTTATTATTACTAAGATGTATTCGAGTCTACCTTTATTATTACTAAGATGTATTCGAGTCTACCTTTATTATTACTAAGATGTATTCGAGTCTACCTTTATTATTACTAAGATGTATTCGAGTCTACCTTTATTATTACTAAGATGTATTCGAGTCTACCTTTATTATTACTAAGATGTATTCGAGTCTACCTTTATTATTACTAAGATGTATTCGAGTCTACCTTTATTATTACTAAGATGTATTCGAGTCTACCTTTATTATTACTAAGATGTATTCGAGTCTACCTTTATTATTACTAAGATGTATTCGAGTCTACCTTTATTATTACTAAGATGTATTCGAGTCTACCTTTATTATTACTAAGATGTATTCGAGTCTACCTTTATTATTACTAAGATGTATTCGAGTCTACCTTTATTATTACTAAGATGTATTCGAGTCTACCTTTATTATTACTAAGATGTATTCGAGTCTACCTTTATTATTACTAAGATGTATTCGAGTCTACCTTTATTATTACTAAGATGTATTCGAGTCTACCTTTATTATTACTAAGATGTATTCGAGTCTACCTTTATTATTACTAAGATGTATTCGAGTCTACCTTTATTATTACTAAGATGTATTCGAGTCTACCTTTATTATTACTAAGATGTATTCGAGTCTACCTTTATTATTACTAAGATGTATTCGAGTCTACCTTTATTATTACTAAGATGTATTCGAGTCTACCTTTATTATTACTAAGATGTATTCGAGTCTACCTTTATTATTACTAAGATGTATTCGAGTCTACCTTTATTATTACTAAGATGTATTCGAGTCTACCTTTATTATTACTAAGATGTATTCGAGTCTACCTTTATTATTACTAAGATGTATTCGAGTCTACCTTTATTATTACTAAGATGTATTCGAGTCTACCTTTATTATTACTAAGATGTATTCGAGTCTACCTTTATTATTACTAAGATGTATTCGAGTCTACCTTTATTATTACTAAGATGTATTCGAGTCTACCTTTATTATTACTAAGATGTATTCGAGTCTACCTTTATTATTACTAAGATGTATTCGAGTCTACCTTTATTATTACTAAGATGTATTCGAGTCTACCTTTATTATTACTAAGATGTATTCGAGTCTACCTTTATTATTACTAAGATGTATTCGAGTCTACCTTTATTATTACTAAGATGTATTCGAGTCTACCTTTATTATTACTAAGATGTATTCGAGTCTACCTTTATTATTACTAAGATGTATTCGAGTCTACCTTTATTATTACTAAGATGTATTCGAGTCTACCTTTATTATTACTAAGATGTATTCGAGTCTACCTTTATTATTACTAAGATGTATTCGAGTCTACCTTTATTATTACTAAGATGTATTCGAGTCTACCTTTATTATTACTAAGATGTATTCGAGTCTACCTTTATTATTACTAAGATGTATTCGAGTCTACCTTTATTATTACTAAGATGTATTCGAGTCTACCTTTATTATTACTAAGATGTATTCGAGTCTACCTTTATTATTACTAAGATGTATTCGAGTCTACCTTTATTATTACTAAGATGTATTCGAGTCTACCTTTATTATTACTAAGATGTATTCGAGTCTACCTTTATTATTACTAAGATGTATTCGAGTCTACCTTTATTATTACTAAGATGTATTCGAGTCTACCTTTATTATTACTAAGATGTATTCGAGTCTACCTTTATTATTACTAAGATGTATTCGAGTCTACCTTTATTATTACTAAGATGTATTCGAGTCTACCTTTATTATTACTAAGATGTATTCGAGTCTACCTTTATTATTACTAAGATGTATTCGAGTCTACCTTTATTATTACTAAGATGTATTCGAGTCTACCTTTATTATTACTAAGATGTATTCGAGTCTACCTTTATTATTACTAAGATGTATTCGAGTCTACCTTTATTATTACTAAGATGTATTCGAGTCTACCTTTATTATTACTAAGATGTATTCGAGTCTACCTTTATTATTACTAAGATGTATTCGAGTCTACCTTTATTATTACTAAGATGTATTCGAGTCTACCTTTATTATTACTAAGATGTATTCGAGTCTACCTTTATTATTACTAAGATGTATTCGAGTCTACCTTTATTATTACTAAGATGTATTCGAGTCTACCTTTATTATTACTAAGATGTATTCGAGTCTACCTTTATTATTACTAAGATGTATTCGAGTCTACCTTTATTATTACTAAGATGTATTCGAGTCTACCTTTATTATTACTAAGATGTATTCGAGTCTACCTTTATTATTACTAAGATGTATTCGAGTCTACCTTTATTATTACTAAGATGTATTCGAGTCTACCTTTATTATTACTAAGATGTATTCGAGTCTACCTTTATTATTACTAAGATGTATTCGAGTCTACCTTTATTATTACTAAGATGTATTCGAGTCTACCTTTATTATTACTAAGATGTATTCGAGTCTACCTTTATTATTACTAAGATGTATTCGAGTCTACCTTTATTATTACTAAGATGTATTCGAGTCTACCTTTATTATTACTAAGATGTATTCGAGTCTACCTTTATTATTACTAAGATGTATTCGAGTCTACCTTTATTATTACTAAGATGTATTCGAGTCTACCTTTATTATTACTAAGATGTATTCGAGTCTACCTTTATTATTACTAAGATGTATTCGAGTCTACCTTTATTATTACTAAGATGTATTCGAGTCTACCTTTATTATTACTAAGATGTATTCGAGTCTACCTTTATTATTACTAAGATGTATTCGAGTCTACCTTTATTATTACTAAGATGTATTCGAGTCTACCTTTATTATTACTAAGATGTATTCGAGTCTACCTTTATTATTACTAAGATGTATTCGAGTCTACCTTTATTATTACTAAGATGTATTCGAGTCTACCTTTATTATTACTAAGATGTATTCGAGTCTACCTTTATTATTACTAAGATGTATTCGAGTCTACCTTTATTATTACTAAGATGTATTCGAGTCTACCTTTATTATTACTAAGATGTATTCGAGTCTACCTTTATTATTACTAAGATGTATTCGAGTCTACCTTTATTATTACTAAGATGTATTCGAGTCTACCTTTATTATTACTAAGATGTATTCGAGTCTACCTTTATTATTACTAAGATGTATTCGAGTCTACCTTTATTATTACTAAGATGTATTCGAGTCTACCTTTATTATTACTAAGATGTATTCGAGTCTACCTTTATTATTACTAAGATGTATTCGAGTCTACCTTTATTATTACTAAGATGTATTCGAGTCTACCTTTATTATTACTAAGATGTATTCGAGTCTACCTTTATTATTACTAAGATGTATTCGAGTCTACCTTTATTATTACTAAGATGTATTCGAGTCTACCTTTATTATTACTAAGATGTATTCGAGTCTACCTTTATTATTACTAAGATGTATTCGAGTCTACCTTTATTATTACTAAGATGTATTCGAGTCTACCTTTATTATTACTAAGATGTATTCGAGTCTACCTTTATTATTACTAAGATGTATTCGAGTCTACCTTTATTATTACTAAGATGTATTCGAGTCTACCTTTATTATTACTAAGATGTATTCGAGTCTACCTTTATTATTACTAAGATGTATTCGAGTCTACCTTTATTATTACTAAGATGTATTCGAGTCTACCTTTATTATTACTAAGATGTATTCGAGTCTACCTTTATTATTACTAAGATGTATTCGAGTCTACCTTTATTATTACTAAGATGTATTCGAGTCTACCTTTATTATTACTAAGATGTATTCGAGTCTACCTTTATTATTACTAAGATGTATTCGAGTCTACCTTTATTATTACTAAGATGTATTCGAGTCTACCTTTATTATTACTAAGATGTATTCGAGTCTACCTTTATTATTACTAAGATGTATTCGAGTCTACCTTTATTATTACTAAGATGTATTCGAGTCTACCTTTATTATTACTAAGATGTATTCGAGTCTACCTTTATTATTACTAAGATGTATTCGAGTCTACCTTTATTATTACTAAGATGTATTCGAGTCTACCTTTATTATTACTAAGATGTATTCGAGTCTACCTTTATTATTACTAAGATGTATTCGAGTCTACCTTTATTATTACTAAGATGTATTCGAGTCTACCTTTATTATTACTAAGATGTATTCGAGTCTACCTTTATTATTACTAAGATGTATTCGAGTCTACCTTTATTATTACTAAGATGTATTCGAGTCTACCTTTATTATTACTAAGATGTATTCGAGTCTACCTTTATTATTACTAAGATGTATTCGAGTCTACCTTTATTATTACTAAGATGTATTCGAGTCTACCTTTATTATTACTAAGATGTATTCGAGTCTACCTTTATTATTACTAAGATGTATTCGAGTCTACCTTTATTATTACTAAGATGTATTCGAGTCTACCTTTATTATTACTAAGATGTATTCGAGTCTACCTTTATTATTACTAAGATGTATTCGAGTCTACCTTTATTATTACTAAGATGTATTCGAGTCTACCTTTATTATTACTAAGATGTATTCGAGTCTACCTTTATTATTACTAAGATGTATTCGAGTCTACCTTTATTATTACTAAGATGTATTCGAGTCTACCTTTATTATTACTAAGATGTATTCGAGTCTACCTTTATTATTACTAAGATGTATTCGAGTCTACCTTTATTATTACTAAGATGTATTCGAGTCTACCTTTATTATTACTAAGATGTATTCGAGTCTACCTTTATTATTACTAAGATGTATTCGAGTCTACCTTTATTATTACTAAGATGTATTCGAGTCTACCTTTATTATTACTAAGATGTATTCGAGTCTACCTTTATTATTACTAAGATGTATTCGAGTCTACCTTTATTATTACTAAGATGTATTCGAGTCTACCTTTATTATTACTAAGATGTATTCGAGTCTACCTTTATTATTACTAAGATGTATTCGAGTCTACCTTTATTATTACTAAGATGTATTCGAGTCTACCTTTATTATTACTAAGATGTATTCGAGTCTACCTTTATTATTACTAAGATGTATTCGAGTCTACCTTTATTATTACTAAGATGTATTCGAGTCTACCTTTATTATTACTAAGATGTATTCGAGTCTACCTTTATTATTACTAAGATGTATTCGAGTCTACCTTTATTATTACTAAGATGTATTCGAGTCTACCTTTATTATTACTAAGATGTATTCGAGTCTACCTTTATTATTACTAAGATGTATTCGAGTCTACCTTTATTATTACTAAGATGTATTCGAGTCTACCTTTATTATTACTAAGATGTATTCGAGTCTACCTTTATTATTACTAAGATGTATTCGAGTCTACCTTTATTATTACTAAGATGTATTCGAGTCTACCTTTATTATTACTAAGATGTATTCGAGTCTACCTTTATTATTACTAAGATGTATTCGAGTCTACCTTTATTATTACTAAGATGTATTCGAGTCTACCTTTATTATTACTAAGATGTATTCGAGTCTACCTTTATTATTACTAAGATGTATTCGAGTCTACCTTTATTATTACTAAGATGTATTCGAGTCTACCTTTATTATTACTAAGATGTATTCGAGTCTACCTTTATTATTACTAAGATGTATTCGAGTCTACCTTTATTATTACTAAGATGTATTCGAGTCTACCTTTATTATTACTAAGATGTATTCGAGTCTACCTTTATTATTACTAAGATGTATTCGAGTCTACCTTTATTATTACTAAGATGTATTCGAGTCTACCTTTATTATTACTAAGATGTATTCGAGTCTACCTTTATTATTACTAAGATGTATTCGAGTCTACCTTTATTATTACTAAGATGTATTCGAGTCTACCTTTATTATTACTAAGATGTATTCGAGTCTACCTTTATTATTACTAAGATGTATTCGAGTCTACCTTTATTATTACTAAGATGTATTCGAGTCTACCTTTATTATTACTAAGATGTATTCGAGTCTACCTTTATTATTACTAAGATGTATTCGAGTCTACCTTTATTATTACTAAGATGTATTCGAGTCTACCTTTATTATTACTAAGATGTATTCGAGTCTACCTTTATTATTACTAAGATGTATTCGAGTCTACCTTTATTATTACTAAGATGTATTCGAGTCTACCTTTATTATTACTAAGATGTATTCGAGTCTACCTTTATTATTACTAAGATGTATTCGAGTCTACCTTTATTATTACTAAGATGTATTCGAGTCTACCTTTATTATTACTAAGATGTATTCGAGTCTACCTTTATTATTACTAAGATGTATTCGAGTCTACCTTTATTATTACTAAGATGTATTCGAGTCTACCTTTATTATTACTAAGATGTATTCGAGTCTACCTTTATTATTACTAAGATGTATTCGAGTCTACCTTTATTATTACTAAGATGTATTCGAGTCTACCTTTATTATTACTAAGATGTATTCGAGTCTACCTTTATTATTACTAAGATGTATTCGAGTCTACCTTTATTATTACTAAGATGTATTCGAGTCTACCTTTATTATTACTAAGATGTATTCGAGTCTACCTTTATTATTACTAAGATGTATTCGAGTCTACCTTTATTATTACTAAGATGTATTCGAGTCTACCTTTATTATTACTAAGATGTATTCGAGTCTACCTTTATTATTACTAAGATGTATTCGAGTCTACCTTTATTATTACTAAGATGTATTCGAGTCTACCTTTATTATTACTAAGATGTATTCGAGTCTACCTTTATTATTACTAAGATGTATTCGAGTCTACCTTTATTATTACTAAGATGTATTCGAGTCTACCTTTATTATTACTAAGATGTATTCGAGTCTACCTTTATTATTACTAAGATGTATTCGAGTCTACCTTTATTATTACTAAGATGTATTCGAGTCTACCTTTATTATTACTAAGATGTATTCGAGTCTACCTTTATTATTACTAAGATGTATTCGAGTCTACCTTTATTATTACTAAGATGTATTCGAGTCTACCTTTATTATTACTAAGATGTATTCGAGTCTACCTTTATTATTACTAAGATGTATTCGAGTCTACCTTTATTATTACTAAGATGTATTCGAGTCTACCTTTATTATTACTAAGATGTATTCGAGTCTACCTTTATTATTACTAAGATGTATTCGAGTCTACCTTTATTATTACTAAGATGTATTCGAGTCTACCTTTATTATTACTAAGATGTATTCGAGTCTACCTTTATTATTACTAAGATGTATTCGAGTCTACCTTTATTATTACTAAGATGTATTCGAGTCTACCTTTCAATACACTCAATTCACTCACTATAAACAATAATAATTACCGGTACATTTTTGCTAACGTCAACCGTATTCTTCCGATTACGTTATTTATGCTCCAGATATGCTGTGTCACATTGTCACCGCTAGTTGAAATAAATATATGTTTATTAGGCATCATTAATGTCTGACAGATTAATCACACTCATTGTACATATGTACAAGATAAAAACGGTAGCCTGAGAGCTTCTTAGTGCTAAAACATAAATTTTGAAGCGATAAACTTTTTTTCATATGGGGAATAATATTAAATAAAAAAGCGCTCCAATTAAAATCAACTCGTATGCAAATCTTGTGGCTGACGGCATTTATAATGAGGCCTGACGGACTGTATATATATTTCGACCTCCGAGAGAGCTCCTCGGTCAGTTCTCAACACGATAGCGACACAAGACGTGGCATTTGTTGTCATAACGGCGTCACCGTCATCATTGGGCCATTAACGCGGGCTGCGGTAGCTGAACACTCACTCGGGCTATAGACGCTGAACGTATTGCCACACCTTCGCTGCGATCTGTCCGTTGTCGTTGCAATAATGATGATAAAAATAGCTCTTGGATGTCTGATAGTTGCTTGTTTGCTGGGTTTGATAGCAGGAGACATCATAAATACAGTTGGTAAGTGTCATAGAGTATACTTAATTAGCATATTTATTATCATGCATTTCATTCTACTGATTTCACAATTTATTATTCTGTATACTTTTCAATGTTTTCAGTTTTAATAAGTTTATCGTAAATAATTATATAAATATATTAATTTAAAAAGAGTGTGCAGTTCGTATAAGATTGCCCGTAAAGCCTCGAGGAAACACGCGGTACATCAGAACGAAAGCAAAATCGCTTTTTATTTGAAAGTTATAAAGAAAAAAAGGGAAAATCATTTCGATTCTTCAATCATCTTTGGGCAAACATATTTTTGCAATGACATTACGAATTATGTGCAAAAAAAAACAGAACTGCTTTTGGATTTTTTTTTTCTTTTTTGGTTAATGAGGAAATCGCGATTCATATTAAATCGCCTATGTGCTTCCTAATTTCTATTAAGTAAATGTAGATCGATTGCTTCATGTTTACGAACCAAATCAGCGAAGAAAATATCTTGACACGTGTTTCCAGTGATTTAATGCCATATTTATTAGTTTGTCAATTGTAAATGTAAGATAGACAAGGTTAAATTACAACAAACATGTGCTTTTGTTTTTGCCGTACACTGTTGTATTATAACGTACTTAATAAAAAGTAACAGATTGAAGCAAGAATAGCCCGAGACAATACCGCAGTACTCGACGAGGTTGCGATTATGATTTTGTACAATCACGAACGTAAACTTCGGATTTATTTTCATTAACCCATTTATGCCTAGTGGACTCCCCCATCCTTCTTAATTGGATTAATTTATTTCCAACCTTATGGATGTCTAGTATATTTATTTCTATATTTAGAATATTTCTCACAGAAATGCCTTTAAGCAAACAGCATAGACCCTGATGAGATGCCGCATCATGCGGCGTCTCACCTGGGTCTACGCTGTTTGCCAAGGCCTTTTTTTCATGACGGCTTCTTTGAACATTTTTTTCGTCATAGAGCATATATTTCACTTTTCTGTTATATATTTAAGAGGAGAATACCATTCATCTAAAAATGCTCTTTTTTATAGACCATAATTTTATTACATAATACATGCATTTTTGTTCTGACACAGACCTTATTTATACTGTAAACTGTGCATAATTCCAAACAAATGAGATTACACAAGGTTGTTAGAATACTTGATTGCATGTGTCATTTACTTGTATGGCTTCTATCGTGAGGTTATAAAATTTGACTGACCCAGAAAAAAACGGTTATTAAAACCGCACTTATCGAGTCTGTACTTGTTCCATTGCCTTACGTTATCTCGAATAGCACTACACATTTATCTCATATACGTCCTCATTTTTGCTTGCAGGCAATCTCCAATTGGTATCGATCTGTGAGCAACTTCCGGCCGAGTGGAAGCGCGTCTGCTACCTCTGGGCGCTAGACAGGATGGGTTACGATGTTTCATTGCCCAGCGGCCTGCAGATGCCCAGCTTCCTGGAAAACCTCCTCTTCACATAAGAACAGCATTTTAATGGTTGGACACAATTTTCGTGTGTGCAAGACGCAGGTTTAGGAGGATTTCATTTTTATATGTTCATATTTGGGGACATAGTTTTGTATGTGCGCAATGCTTGTTTCTGAAGACATTTTTTTTTATCTGAAGTAACTATTATCTGAAAACATTTATCTGAAGGCAATTGTAACATCAGAGGACAATATTTCAATGTGAGTACAACGCTGATATCAAAGGCAAAACACTTGCATCGGAACATAAATATGACAGTTGGAAACAACGATGATATCAATTGAAAGCAAACAAATCACAGTATATTAGGATAACAAGAATACCTGAAAGAACGTTTATAAAGCTAAAAATGATACAAAGTGTATTGTATGCTCCGGGTGTTATGAACTTATCGTGACAATAATTGCACACATTATATAGAATACAATGTCGGTAATTCGCTCACAAAGTAAAAGCTCACTTGTCAACACATTGTGTTAATCTGTCGATCAAGACTGGCCATGGTACTGCCATATACTGCCAAGAAATATAGTTTGTCGTTTCTTCCCATCATATTTTTTTATTGTTTTATTATCAATTCAAAAAATCAACAAATGAAAATTTTATGAATTGCTTATTTTTTTTAACAATAGAGCGTAAATTTTGCTTCCTTTTTTGTTTCAATGTCATGGGTAATACATAACATATGTGAACAGGTTTTTATTTTTTTATCAAATCACATAGTTATAACAAACGTCGTTAAATAAGTATTATAAAATATATTTATTATTCAAATACATTATATCAAGAAAGCAACAAACCAATGCAACATGCAATAACTCGGGGCAATACTAAAAATGGGTGTTTGAATATGTTGTAATATTTAGACAGTGCACGTTTATGCAATGCTTGTCATGGCAGCTGAGTGTAAAAATTTAATTAGGAAAATATATTTATTTTTTAACTAAAATGTTACATTTCAAATAGGTTTTTCTGGCGTTTGATTAATTCATGTCCGAATTAATGCACTATACCACGAAACATGTTAGTTTCAGCTAATTCCCAAATGGATAAGTAGCTTGCATAATCCAATAAACGCCATGGAGAAAATGTAAAAACAGTTTAAAACACACCGGTATAGGGACAGTTAAACATGTATACTTCTTTTGCTGTGCAGTTTCCAAAGTAGGATCTATACGTCTAAACTGAGACAAAACGTCAGATGCTAGTAATGAATTTATTTTTATACAACGTTGTGATTATATTTCGACTTCATGTAATTATATTAGTGCACATGTATATGAAGGAAGATCATTTATTTTATTACACAAATGATTGATTGCGGTTTCTGTAACGCACTGTTTAACATTTTTAACTTACAACGACAACGGCAAGCTAATAAGACAATAAATGTTAAAGAAAACAGTGTGTAGAGATGAAACATACAATATATGATAATTGATTCACACATTGACTCATTTAAGAAAGGCAACTAAAAGAAATCAGCTAATAACCAGACTCAATTTACGGTTGTACAGTCTTCATATCACCAAATACATTATTTACGCAGAAAACAATAACGGCACATTCATATAAATTATAATGTCACACATATAAATGAGTCGCGTAAAATTTCGTCCCAGATAAGCCTGTATATTCCGCACAGGCTATTCAGGGACGACACTTTCCGTTTTTATGTAAAGGCGTAAAGTGTCGTCCCTGAATAGCCTGTGCGGACTACACAGGCTAATCTGGGACGTCACTTTACGCATTTGCATTAAACCCCCTTTTCACAGAGCGAGGCTCAAATGCATTATGCATCTACATGTATGTACAACTCACAGATGTTCGACTCAATAACGCAGCTCACTAATATTCAATAATAAACAGTCAACGGACTCAGCACAGATAGTTAAAACATTACATGATTGTGATAAGCGTATTCTCTAAGCAATCTGCAGCCCTCCTCTTTGCGTCCGGCGTCCTGTCGATTTCGCTGTCCTCACACACAGTTTCAAGGGAAGTAGGCTCGACGAAGTCTTCAACGTGATTCATCAACTGATGGTCCCCGATTCCGCCGTTAACACGCTCAATCAGCCCACTCTTAACGATTCCATTGGAATTGAGAGCAACCTTCACCTCGTTGTGAATATCCCCATTCACGCTTGTATCGTATACAGTAACATGATCGTCGGATATGACTTCGTACGTATCATCCGACATTCTCTCCGCCTCTATGCCGGAGTCGGCAGTGCTGATCTTGCTGTTGACGTGCCAATCTGCGCTGTAGTCTTCCACGTCGTCTGCGTCCGAGCGCGACGCTGTTCTTTTCCGATAGTAATCAGCCTCGCCTACAGTCGGTGAATCCTTCATACCGGTAATCCAGTAGGTATTCATGATGCCTTTGCCCTGTAAAAAATATATGTGTTGCCATGATTCTGGTTTGCAAAACAAGAGCTTTGTCACAAACGTGACTAAAAAAATCCACGCACCGCTTTGTCACAGCCTTAGCAGCCATGTCCATGGCTAAGTTTAATGGCATATCATTAAGGATAGCGTCGATCACTGCGTGTGAAAATCATGCCCTGCACATCTTCAGGTGAAGGCATATTTAATTTAATTAAATTTAAACATTTATTTTATTTTCTCAATCTTATACCAACATACACCCTCCAGAATGAGCTAGATTTTGGAGGAAAAACACTAATACATGTATATGGGTACAAAGAAGATGAAACAGTTTACATCCTTTCAAAATAACCTACCGTATTTACCATTTTTATTTGAAAGAAAACTATCATTGATGGATACAATTAGTCTGAGTTATTTGTACCTTCGGATAACGTGGATTTTTGTTGGAAAGGTTTGGAGATCCTGATAATAAATATACACGAATATGAATTTAGAATGTTAGATAAAACATATTAACTATCCCATAATGGTACCATAAATTAGATGTAAGTTTTTTTCAAGGTAAATAAAAACAAACCATGTTTACGCCGATAGGGAATAATTAATTGGCATTTGTTATAAAAACAAAAAAGTCTTATGTGTCGTATGGAAAAACTACACATACCGGTAATAGTGGGGATTTCCTAATACTGTACTAGACTACGTTTACGGAAATAGAAAAGAACATTATCAACAATTGAATGAACCTCTAATTTCGAAAATGTTCTGGTACCACTTTTTCTGAACTTTAGTTCTAGCTTTTTATTAATGTACGTTATATTTGTTTTGAAACAAAAATTACTGCAATCTTATAAACTCGCTTGAGTGACTTTACCTGAATATTAAAATATTGTCTAAAATGTACATAACAATTTGCGTTTATGAAGGATTTTATGAATCAAATGAATAGCGGTCCTTGTATGACATTGTTGGACCGATGATAATCGATATACCAAAACAAAACAACAATAAAGAAACTTTATTCACTTATATTAAAAGTAATTAAGTAAATAAGTTTAGTTAAAATCAATAAAAGCACACCTTGATGGCCATCTGGCCCCTGTTTTCCACCTCAAACTGGGGGAATTGCTTCAGAGCCACTGCCGTTTGCTCACTGATGTGGATTTTAAGTGCTACCGGGTAAAAAACAAAACTGACCCTCGTCATGCGAAAAAGGGTCTTAAGCCATGTGCGGCCAACGTAGCTTCAGATTTACCAGCGCAATCATGCAGTCTTGTCAGGAACTACGCTATCCGCTATAAAGTCATGCAAGTTTTCGCGATCTCATAAGCGGATAGTTCAGCTCCAACCAAGGCTGGTCTGTAGCTGCGCTGGTCGCATGTGGCATAAGACCTATTTTCACACGACGCGGCTTACATGATGTAAGGATCCATTTATGTTAGCGATACTATATTATTTAAGTTTTAAGGGGTGATTACTATGAATATGATTCACAATTTTACGTAATACCATACGCATCGTCCAGGAATATACATGAAAACTAATGACGAACATAATGTATTGATTAACACGAAATAATTATATGTTTTCGTTTAGCATTCATTTAAGCAACATACGTAAGCCGTTGGACTCCATCCTTGACGCCGTGTTGACCGTGTCTCCAAACAGGCAGTATCTGGGCATGACCAGCCCTATCACACCCGCCACCACCGGGCCCGTGTGGAGCCCTAGACACGGGGAATAGTATAGTGAGTCTCGAGCAATCATGTTCAACCCTGCCGCAAGTCAAAGTGCATATCCCGTCTTGTTTTCAACAAAATGTTAACTGAGCATTTCAACACAACAGATCACATTTTACGTTTATGCCTCTTATCCAACTTACGCGTGCGGTGTCATGCTCATAGAATAATACCAATACCCAACGTGACACGCTTGAAAGACGGACGAAACAACACACGTTTTCATGCTTTTGCATTGCCTTTTGAACAGCAGTGTTGCCGTCAACCAATGTTAATCAAAATTCAAAACAGAGATTGTTAAACTGTATATATATATTATATATAATGATCAATTAGAACACAATTCATATTGTTAATAAATAAAAAAAACATATAATCACATGACATGATGCCGTCATGACGAGCTCAAACACCTATTCACGCGATTGAATATACACGTACTAGCTTCAATAAGCTCATATTCATGTAACTACCAATCCGTATCTGAAGCTGCCTCTCTGGTTTGTGCGGGATGGAGAAGTTGAGCACGTTGCGAAGAATGCGGATGGCGACGCTGGCAATCTCTCGCACGTGCACACTGCCGTTGCGTTGCGGAAGTCCACTTACCACCATGTACGCGTCCCCTATTGTCTCCACCTGTGGGTTGCGCATGCGTAATAGCGTGTGTAATTAAATATATATGCTGTACTATGGAATAAGTTGAAATTTGAAATCGTTGAATTTTACAAGTTTTTTGTTTTGGCATAGACATGTATTAATACCGATAGTTTTAAACGATTTTTGTTAAAGATGAAACTGAGTATGTTGCCCTGAGTGGTTATAAAATCACTCGTTTAATGTTAGTAGTATTTAATAAACAGTTATTTGCATAAGTCTTCACATGTATTTCAACAAACAGTAAGATTCAAGCGTTCATCATTTGCATCATATTTAACATTCTAATATAGGAAAAACAATATGGTTATTTTATTGCCATTACTGTATAGTTATCATATACTGTACATGGATTGACACGTGGGGACTCCAATCTTACACGCGTATTGGTTACCTTGTATACATCATATGGGTTACCTTGTATACATCATATGGGTTACCTTGTATACATCATATGGGTAACCTTGTATACATCATATGGGTTACCTTGTATACATCATATGGGCTGATGGATTCATCGAAGAGTGTGTACAGGGCGTTCAGCAGGTTGACAATCTGAAATCAAACGTACGGAGACATTTAATATTGAAATGCAAGTGTGCGTTTACTTATATACAAGTTCAGAACATCAGAGAAGAGCATCTGTTTTTGAGCAGGTTTATGAGGTGAATAATGAAGATGACATTGCGGATGATTTATTTCTTTGTATTCTAGTTAAAACTCATTTATTGTATTTTTTTCATTATTTGTCTCATTGTCTCATAATTATATTATATGTGAATTATATTCTTGTTTAATTATTTTTTTTACTGCATATATAATAAAAAAACTAATTAGCGTTTGATGTTACGATAGCATAACTGTCCGTTAACATCATCAACTAATGATGATATTATTAATGTCTGCATCCCTCATTGTATACCTCCATGGGTGTGCTCTCATTCGCGAGGTTTGTGAACTGTACTATATCGGAAAGATAAATGGTCACTGAATCAAACGCCTCGGCTAAAAACGCCTTGCCGAATTTCAGGTCATCCGCAACTTTCCTGCAAAATAAGGTCACGTTGTTTGGTGAATTACGGATTGAAGCTATTAAGTATTACCAAGTTAATGTGTTTCGTGTTCTGAGAAAACTGGGCAAAATTCATGTGCGTTAAGTGTCATCCCAGATAAGCCTGTGCAGTCCGCACAGGCTAATCAGGGACGACACTTTCCGCCTAAACTAGATTTTCGCTAAGAAGAGACATCAATTAAACGAAAATTCCATAAAAGCGGAAATTGTCGTCCCTGGTTAGCCTGTGCGAACTGCACAGGCTAATCTGGGACGACAATTTACGCACAAGCATTATGTCCAGTTTTCTCAGAACGCGACACATTCGTGTTCAACTTCAGAAATAATTTATTGAAAGTCAATCAAACACAATTCTAACCATACTGTACTGTGTTAATTATCCGTTCGAACCATCCATAAGCACCAATCTCTATGAATTCAAAACTCAGTCATGTACCAGGTACCACGTGTTTTTCGCTAGCACTTAACGTCATAATAGCCAAAGAATCCTGATTTACATGGGCAACATCAGGTATAGTAGCGCGGACTTTCTTGGGCAAGATCCGGTTTAACCCCGCGGACTTACTTAGGCAACATCCGGTAGGACCCCGCGGACTTACTTTGGCAACATCCGGTATGACCCCGCGGACTTACTAAGGCAACATCCGGTAGGACCCCGCGGACTTACTTAGGCAACATCCGGTAGAGCAGCGCGTCCGTCTTTCGCTTCTCGTCCTGGAGCTGTTCGGTGCGCTCCGCCACGATCTCCTCGAGATTGTTCGTGTACTTCTCCATCATCGCCATCATGTTGTCTACCATACTCGCCTTCCTGTCGAAGCACCGGTAGACCGTTAATAGAAGTACCGGTAGACCGTTCATAGAAGTACCGGTAGAACGTTAATAGAATTACCGATAGACCGTTAATAGAAGTACCGGTAGACCGTTAATAGAAGAACCGATAGACCGTTAATAGAAGTACCGGTAGACCGTTAATAGAAGTACCGGTAGACCGTTAATAGAAGTACCGGTATACCGTTAATAGAAGTAACGGTAGACCGTTAAAAGAAGTACCGGTAGACCGTTCATAGAAGTACCGGTAGACCGTTAATAGAAGTACCGATAGACCGTTAATAGAAGTACCGATAGACCATAAATAGAAGTACCGGTATACCGTTTATAGAAGTACCGGTAGACCGTTAATAGAAGTACCGGTAGACCTTAATAGAAGTACCGGTAGACCGTTAATAAAAGTACCGGTAGAACGATAATAGAAGTACCGATAGACCGTTAATAGAAGTTCCGGTAGACCGTTAATAGAAGTACCGGTAGATCGTTAATAGAAGTACCGGTAGACCGTTAATAGAAGTACTCCGGTACTCCGGGATGTGTTAAATGATGTGAAAACCAAGTAATATATGAGCCTCGCTCTGTGAATAACGGGTTTAATACATGTGTGTAAACTGTCGACCCAGATTAGCCTGTGCAGTCCGCACAGGCTTATCATGGACGACACTTCGTTCGGACTTCACAGGCTAGTCTGGGACGACATTTTACACACATGCATTTAACCCAATTGTCTCAGAGCGCGACTTATATGTGGTTTCAAACCAAGCTGACCCATTCAAAATGCTTTCAAAATCACATGCCTTATCAACTACATGTATAATAATTTGAATGAATCCATTGGAAGGAAAATTGGTCTGCGCTGTTTGTACCTAAGGAATATGTGCTTTTTAATATGGGTAGATCCGAATAAGTAGTTAAACTATTTAAAAAGTAAACTTCCTTGATTTAAGCTATCAACATTATATTTTAAAACCGATTACTTAAAACTATTCTTTACTAGACCCACACGTTTGTGAAGTAGAAAACTGTCCAAGATTCTACCATTACTATCATACCTTTATGATATTCATATTCAGCTATTGGGGAATCTGTAAGTACCTACTTGAAAGGGTTGATTCTGTTCATGGTCCGGATAATTTGTTTCAACGGCGGCCTCAGTTCCTCCTTCTCCGCCCAGCATTTCTTAATAAGGGATCGCGTGCTGGCCACGAGGTTCTCAGGGTCGATTAACAAACCGGTTATTTCCGGCCGATAAGTGATAAAAGGAGACACGGGAAGCGCAACTTTTTTAATGATCTCTGAAATTAACATTCATGATGCGCCTATAACATAATAATTTAGATGTACACACTGTATTAATTTACATGTATGAAACATACTTTTAATAATCTCAATCGTTCGCCTGTTTCAACACAATATATGTTTTACCGGTTCCAGTTTTGGTTTTAAGAGCATTACAGAACAGTCATTCATTCACTAAGAAGGTTACAAAATGTAATCTAAAACTAAGGCATCATATATTAAAAGTTAAGAAAAGTATGGAATAATTTAAATTGCATAGTATTAACATTGTGACATATAACAACGTTAAACAACACTATCGCATACTAAATAAAACGCAATGTACATGTGTGGAATGCAGAGCGATATTTGTACTCACCTTTAGGCGAAAGTGTCATTGTTTCTAGGCTGTATGGTTCGTTTCTACACACGAGTTCTTTGAATATGATGGCCAGTGAATATATATCGGCCGCAACCGAGTCCTCCGCGGGCTCGTTGCGCAGTATCTTTCGCAGCTTTTCTGGTGCGGTCCAAAATAGACCTGTAATATTATAGACCGATATTGAGATTGACGCAAAGGAATTTGCCTTCTGTTCCTTTATAGAAGCACAACGTGCATATTTGTATCCTTCCGTTTTTCTTAGAGCAAACATGTTAAAAACAATCTACAAATACACATCAAAGGTCATCGATTAGCGTGATCATTTTAAAACTTTAAATTAAGAAAAAAAAAACTGCTTTTTTTTCTAGTTAACAATTATCGTTCTGCAATTAAAACTTTTGTGTTTTGGCTACCCCGGGCACGCTGACTGAAATCTTAAATAGAGGCCAGTTAAGCTGACAATCCCTTAAATTTAGACATCATTAAATTTAATTCAACAAGGAACGAGAACATCACATATATGTAACATATGAACAATATTTTAGCATACAGTTTGTTTACATAACATATACATTTAGAGTTAACTAGTTTACATAAATAACTTGATCCAAAAGTGAACGGCCGTAAGTTGTATTGGCCGACACGTTTTCATCAATCTTGGACAATAATAAATGAACCGATGGCCGGTATTCCGAACGGTCTTTAGGGAAAAACTTACTCTAGGAAAAATTAAACAAATTCCTTACATTCATAAAATAACTCATATCTCTTGCAATATAGTTTTTATGGCTTTTTACATTAAATGTTTATAACATATGAATATTGCTATTAATTATATTACCAAATATCATTTTGTAAGCAGAAAACATTTAAATATCAAAAATTAAATTTTATGTAAAAATTCCCTAAATGTATAATTTCCCTTCGCAGACTTGTGAATACGCGTCTTGGGTCCTTTTATACTAAAGAGTGTACACCTAATTTAATTTTCGACTTGATTTTTAATTCAACAGAAGACGACATTCATTATAAAGTTAAGTGAAAATTAACAGAAAACAAAGGACCAAACTTATCACAACCATCGATGCTTTATAATGACGTTTCTTAAAAAAACAAAACAATGTGTGTATTTTCGTATTTTCGTTTTCGTTCGTTATTTAGTAAGACTGTACCCCACCCCACCCCACCCAAAGATTTTTGAGCCCAGCATACGTGAGAAGTAGACGACGTCTCCGAGGTACTCGGCGGTCTCCTTGATGTGCCGCAACTTCTGCAGGTTGAAGTCCGTCAGCTTGCACACCCAGCGGCTGTCGATGACGCAGTTGGAGCTCTTCAGGTTGCCATGGTACTTGATCGCACTTTTGTGTATGTACTCCAACCCCTGTCTCACAGAAAGGTTTGGTGGTGAATTTGTTTGATGAAAATATAATTGTGCAGTTCGTTTCGCTACGAAAACGCACAATACGGTATGGTGAGATAACGATAGATAAAACGACAGGAACATTTGTTATTAAACTATTACAAACATTTGCAAATTTTCGTCAAACTTATGACAGGGTGTTGGAGCCGACACGACTAAATGTTGTCATTATTGTTTTTCTCATAATAAAATAAAATTTATATAAAAATGTTGAATTATATTTCTTCAACAATACGTCAGTTAATCGTTACCCAAAGAGGTAGCATGTCCTAGTAAAGTAATTCGTTCCTCAAATCAGAATACAATACCTGACATATATCGTTGGCAATCGACAGCTTAAACATGGTGTCAAGATTGATATTTTCATTCTTGATGACGTCCTGAAAATAAATATAACGACAATTAAGACTGCAGTTAATCAAACCGTTGTTCAAAGAAAGAGTAAAAAAGGAAACACACGAAACGGTTTTTGAACAAAAAGACGCCTTAAAGGCATGGGAAACCATTGTGGGGGTATTCATGCTCGTTACGTCAATATGTACGCATTGGTAAGCCTATTGCACGGCGCACTTTCGCACAAATTAACCCTTTGCATGCTGGGAAATTTGTCGTCTGCTAAAATGTTGTCTGCTAAATTTCTAAAATTAGCATTTTCCTTGATTTTTTTTTCAAAGAATACTATCAGAATAGCAAACAGTTTGGATCCTGATGAGACGCCACGTTCTGTGGCGTCTCATCTGGATCCAAACTGTTTGCAAAGGCCTTCAAAATCAGGTTCCAGCGCTCAAAGGGTTATCAGTTGTATATCTAACAAGCGCTGTTCACTTCCCCCACTATGGTGTCATCTAGAGCAAATCTGGTTCAGCTTGGGAGAACATTTGAGCCTCGCTCTGTGAAAAGGAGGTTTAATACAAGTGCGTAAAGTGTCGTCCCAGATAAGCATGTGCAGTCCGCACAGGCTAATCAGGTACGACACTTTCCGCTTTTATTGTGTTTTTCTTTTAAAGGAAGACGACAATTCAGTTTAGGCGTAAAGTGTCGTCCCTGATAAGCCTGTGCGGACTGCACAGGCTAATCTGGGACGAAACTTTACGCAAATGCATGAAACCCTTTTAACAGAGCGAGGCTCATTTTCATGTGTTACTATCCGTACCTGGACGCTGCCCTTGCTACAGAACTCCCAGACGCTGCACACCTTCTCTGGCTCCGTGCACACTCCGATGAACGCTGTCACGTGCATGTGTTTCAGTGAACTCAACTGAAAATGTCGGCAATCCATCACGTTGTTTGACATTTGACAAGGTTTATGACAATCATTTTAAACGAAATATTATATTTAAGCAATAAAGCAATTAAGTTAGTTATACATGCATGTCATTAAATTGATAATAATTACTCAATTAAAATTAACAATACAGAAAAGTTTATTTTGATTAAAACCTGTGTAGCGCATCGCCATAAACACAATTAACAATAACACCACGCGTTTAAAGTTAATACAACAACAGAACATCATTTCAAACATATATCAGTTGAAATAAACGATGAATAAACATTAGAAATCAAGCAAATGGTGCGAATATTATTTGAAATAAAATTAAATTTAAATATACAAAAAGCTCGATGCATCTAGTAAGTACTGCATGTGTTTCCCATCGGTCACTGCTTATTCTTTCTTGACTAAAAACAAACATATAAAAACACTCTGAATGTTAACATTCGAAAAAATAAATGATACTTCCATGAACAACTCTCTGCGTAATTATTATATCGTTTTTCGGACGTGTATGCACATTTAGTCCTATCTGAACCGCACACGCTCTGTACGCACGTTTTTCATAAGCAGCATAAAGTTGCGGTCGATGTTGATTTTTTTCTTCCTGCTCTTCTTCACGGCTACGGTTACGCCCTGGTACTCGGCCACATTGGTCAGCACGTGCGCATGTTCACGGAGTTGGTCGCTATGGTAACGCACGTGCGACATGATTCGGCTGCTCGTGCTTACTACGCTCTCGATACTTGATGTACTTTTCAGGCGATGAATTCGTCGCTGTAAAGAACAAGAATTTACTGAAAATAGTAACGTTCATGTTTCGATTGTATTACAAGTAAATAATGAAAACGGTGCGGTAAAGACGGGAAAGCGGTCGAAATACATTTTTTTTTAAATGACAACGTTAATTTGTTTGAGCTACAAGTATATAGTTAAATATCAAATACACCATCTGAGTCATTTGAGATCACATACAATTAATCAATCCAAGCAATTCTCAGCCATAAAACTGCTCTTTTGAAACATTCCAAATTGCGGTGTACGGTTATTTTTCCTACATCGGCTACTTACATATACTAGTAAACGTAGTTAACAACTTTCACAAAGATCAGTGTATGCATGTGCTTTATTAAAGTATTATTCACAGAAAGTGTTGGACAATTGCACTGTAAAAATTGCGGCGTCAACTGCCCGTGACGCAAATGTGCAAAATGCGCGTGCGTCACTACCTTTGGCGCTGGTTGCGAGCCCCGCTGGTCCTCCTTGGGAACGTACCGCAGATCGCTGGAGCTGATCTTCCACCCGGTGTTCTTCAAGTCCTGCTCTTTTCGCCACCACCTAGAAAAAATTGCATCATGATTCGCGTTCTGAGAAAACTGGGCATAATGCATTTGCGTAATGTGTCGTCCCAGATTAGCCTGTGTAGTCCGCACAGGCTAATCAGGGAGGACACATTCCGCCTAAACTGGACTTTCATCAAGAAGAGTCTTCCTTTAAACGAAAAATACAATAAAAGCGGAAAGTGTCGTCCCTTATTAGCCTGTGCGGACTGCACAGGCTAATCTTGGACGACACTTTACGCACATGCATTAAACCCTCTTTTCACAGAGCGAGACTCATATACAATGTTTATAGAAACTGGGCCATTCTTTCAACGTCCTCACTAAGCACACACTTTTATCCATCTAATGTATTTCAAAAAGTCAATACGGCTTAAAGAACACGTTATTTTCGGTTAATTATTTTTATTTGTCATTTGTCATATTAATGATATTCACGTAATACATGTATACGAAAGGATGCATACAGATGAAGGACTCTCGATTAATAAAACATATTGTTTAAAATATATACGACGCCCTTTTTTATTGCAACATAAACGATTGTTTAAATATTTGTCCCGATTGAGGTTCGCAAATGAGAACAAAAATCCAATTGACCACTCGCCAGCTGTCAATCAAACTCACGGACAATCAATCAGATTAATTTTATTGCGGCCACATGGTCCGACAAACAAAGAGTGTCGGAGTAATTGAATAAGCGTTTTATGTAAACAAAACTAGTGGGCGGAGCGATCGCTTATTTGGCGACTGGTCAATTATTTTGTATGTAGCTTCGTTATGCGTTGACGAACCTGTACACAAAGAACGCTGCAAACACAAGTATGACAACTACAACACAAACAGCAATTATCGTGACTTCGTAGGAACCTGAAATATAACAACGTAGGTTTCTGCACACGTTTATGCACACCATTGTCATAAAATGTATTTATTACAACAATTTAACTTTTCTGATATACAGTATAGGTATTCTGGGTAATTTAAATGAATTTACGAATAGGCAATATTTTGTGTTATTTATATGCTCAACCGGTTGGGTAAAACGTATAAATTCATATAACAGCTGTACGTATATACTCATACAAATATAACATTTTTCTTATAAGAAGCCTACATTCATCTGTGTTATATGTGTATATTAATTAAATGGTTAATTATTGTATATATACCCAAAGCGTAATAGATAAATGGCACTGATCCTGAATAATATTCATACAATTAGTCGCCAATGATACCTGGTAAGCATACCATTATGTCATTTGAAACTTTCCCGTGGTTTATGGGCAAACACAATTGAATAGTTAGTAACTTTCTTTGCTTGTCCCGAATTAAAACTGTAACTGAAACAGATCTTCAAAGATGCCGGCAACATGTGATGTCATTATTTTGACCTCATGACATGACAATGCCATTAAAATTCTCTCTTTCGAAACCATTTTCAGACTAAGTTTTAAATGTAAACAAACAATTGACACGCAATAAATCCACTCTTGATTATAGAACTAAATTATATGCTCATGAGTAACTTATGTTTATCACCTACTTGACTGGCTTGCTATGATTGTTAGCGAAGGAGGACATTTCTCATTGAGTAAGCCACACTCGGGCATATCCGGCGGGAAGTATTGGATTTTAGTACCATTCTCTAGCACGACAAACGATTCTCGACCGTTACCCCAGCGAATAGCCGTGTTCTCGTGTTGCTGCAATATAAAAGGAATATTTCTTGTTTATGTTGTTGAAAACCCTAAGTGTTGTGAAATCATTGTTCAAGCCAATACACTTGTTATTAAAGGCTCGTGTAATTCTCCTACAGGGTCCAACTCCCCTGCACTGCTCCGGAAGTACAGATATGCGACCTCGTGGAAGCTGCCGTTCGCGTCCATGTCTAGCACGAAAAATGACGGCATTCGGTCCTTGCTCGACTTGCTCATGAGTACAGACCCAGTCAAACCTAGAAATATACAAAACGGTAACACGTGTCTCTCCATAAATGAGCCTAGCTGTGCAAACCGGGCTTGATGCATGAGCGTAAAGTATCGTCCCAGATTAGGCTGCAGTCCGCACAGGCTAATCATTGACGACGCTTTCCGTTTTTTATGGAATTTTTCGTGTAAAGAAATTAACTTCTAAACGAACATCCAGTCTATGCGTAAAGTGTCGTCCCTTGATAAGCCTATGTGGAATGCACAGGCTAATCTGGGAAAATGCGTTTCGCACATGCATTAAGCCCTGTTTTCCCAGAGCGCGGCTAAAATTATATATTGTAAATTAAGTGGGGGTTTTAAGACTGTTTATAGCTTGCTTTTGAAACCAATAAATTCAACCGCAACACACAAGCACGCGGAATATTACAAATATACATTTCCATATATTTTTCTGAAGATATTCATGTGATCTTTTTTGAAACTATACTCATCATGACTTGAGCATTAAACTTCGTTTTAAAATTGACCTTTTTTATTTAAGAGATTACACAAGTATTAACACACATAATAATATCTAGTCATTGTTCTTTAGTTTTAGACAGATTAAAAAATGTGCGATATTCATCCAGCATTATTTTTTTCTTAACACAAATACGCATATCATTGGCGAAAACTTGCGTTATATTGACATGGTTACAACTTTTCAATCACCCTGAAAGCCGATCTGTTGCTTGGAGATTGTCTGTGTGAGGTCATCGCCCCTGCTGGTCCTGTTCTGCGTCAGACTCTGGTTCAGTACCTTGGCGTACAGATACAGCGCGTCGTACAGGTATACGGCGTACTCGTCGGGCTTAAGACAAGAATATAGGGATAATACACGTTTTCGAGGGCATGATCATCTGCGGGCGCTCTCAAAATCCGTTCCTGCCCGAGGGCGGCACGTGGGCAGGACGGATTTTGAGAGCCTCCGCAGATGATCATGTCAGAGAAAATGTGTATTTTCTCTATTATTGCATAAACAAATCACATATATCAAAATAAATTAAAATAACATTGAAAACAATGTGTCTTGTTCATTCGACATCGACAAAATAATTCGATTATTTCATATGACGTCATACAGTTCAAGGTTGTGTTTTACATATGCCTCACTCGGTCATCATCAGAAATGACGAGGCTTTACTTTCGGATAGGTAGTTTTCGATTTAAAATGTGTTGAAACAGTGGATTAAGGCAAATTTGAAATGCAGCCGCGCAAAGTAAGAAATGAGGAATTATTTTGGAATTTACTGATCGTGGCGGATAAATATATCGTAAGAATAAGTCATTACTAAGGGAAGTAACTGCGCGTGGACAAGTTTATGGATATGAAAAACACATAACAGGGCTTGAACGGCACGTGCATCGCCTTGTTAATACACGATTTCGCCCGTTCAAGCCTTCCTTTTGCCAAGTTTCTGCACCCCGCCAGAGGGCATTATAGATGGGATTATAGATAGAGTTTATGCAATAATGGGTGATGTTTACTCGTGTTTCCTCATTGATTGCCAAACAAAACAAATAAATCATCCTATATAAGGCATCAAAGACAGCAGCCGCTGGCTACTATGGTCATAAGA
The DNA here is from genome assembly GCA_007657795.1 of Dreissena rostriformis. Taxonomy (NCBI): domain Eukaryota; kingdom Metazoa; phylum Mollusca; class Bivalvia; order Myida; family Dreissenidae; genus Dreissena; species Dreissena rostriformis. The sequence continues at coordinate 6,902 of VMBQ01011379.1, read as the reverse complement.
AATGATCGGTTGTGTAACTCGACATGCGGTTTCTATACCATAACGTGGCGTCAAGAAGAGCTGAATATGGTTTTCTATACTGCGCGGTATTAATTATTAACCACACTTCACATGCGTATATTAAAATTAATTTAGCATTTTCGCATTGCTAGGTTCCCACTGGATTCACCAGAAACGTCACGAGTGCCAACACGTAACTGTTTGCGGTGAGATATCAGGCTTAGATACGATATGGAGAGCGTCAGTACGTTACAGTATGCCACTTTGACCAGACTTCAATATGATCACGATTTGACAAAACCATTTGATCTGCCACGAGCTGATCTGCAGTTACGATTGTAAACGTCCCTTGGGAGTGAACAAATCCTCGATTGGGCTCCCCGAATAAGTACGTTACCGTCACGATTGTATCGATGATACTCACGATGAGATCCACAACTGGCCCGAATATAATACATAGAGCCCGACTGACTATCGACTTCATTTATTCTTAAGATCGTAACTGATTGTATTAGAACTAAAAAAAAATCTTTCATAAGAGCGAATGATCACCACGATTTGAAAATTCTACGATTAACACGATTGGCAAGATTGAATTTAAGACCTGATAACAGCCGATAAGATCTAATGAGATCACAATGATAGATAAACGATTAAGACCACCATTGCAATCGTGGTGACAATCGTTATAGTGGGAAGTGGGAACGCAACATTACCTGCGCACTATTTTTGTCATATGAGAGTGCGTGAACGTACTGGACATGCTATTTCAATATTACTTGCCGTCAAACGCTAAATTTGATACACCAGACATCACCTTAACTAAATCTTTGTTACTCAGTGGAATTATCCTTAAGGATATTAAGAAATCATTAATCTTCTTATCACACTACTTTAATGCCTTCGGCATTGCGCCTTAATCAAAATTACTAAAAATATCGTGTCACTACATTTTACGTCTTTTAACACCACATGTATTGAACATATATGGTAACTGTCTTATGATAAAAGATTGATATCGGAAAGGATGATATCGGCAAGTCGTTAAAAAAAGGAAAACACACATCGATCTGGGTAAGTGTTGTTTATCATTTTGGGCAGGTATATTCGTTGTGTTGGAAACAGAGTAAGCGTGACTTAAGATTCAGTAAACATGGCAGATTAGCATGATGTGTGCCATCGGACTTTGGCCTGATATAACATAAAGAGGGCGGAGTTAATATGTGTTATCGGTAAAGTGTCCTAATAAATTGTCTTTTATCACAAAAATATCAGACAGGCTTTGGCATAACAGTTGCATAGCACAAAAGATAATGTCCAAGTTTTTAAACGTTGAATTTCTTTTTACATTATGTACGTCATAAAACGGCGCGAATATTGTAAAATCTACGCCAAAACGGAATGATGTTGGTACCTAATCTTACATATCACAATGCTATGTCAAAATAAGCTTACAATGTGTCTGGTGCATGTGCACAATGAAAATTTTATAATTAAACAATATATAGTAGCATCTCTTTTTACCTATATCATTAATCATTAGTTAAATAAAAATGCAAATTAAATGGTATACACCTATTTTTATACTTAGATAAACGTGTTCATCATTTTATCTCGTTAATTTTTATTTCCATCATATAATTAAATTTTCAGAAAGATAATATACATGTAGTTGCTTTGTTAGTTTGTTTGCTTCATTAATATCTATTCCTGTTAATATTGTAGTAAAACGTCGTTTAAACGGTAATTACTTATTCTTATTATATAAACCTATGTATAAGAATTTAACGATACGAAGGATGACAAAATAAGGCTTTCCAACAATATCCATGGACTAAATGTGTAATTTCAAATAATAAAAAAAAAAAAAAAAAGATATCGCTTTATTTTATTTTTATTTTTGTCAAATCAATAATGTCCATTTAAACATGAAAAAGTTAACACAACAAGGATACAATATATATATCATAACCATCCCTATATAACATGCACAACAACATAACCAGTTTCAGTCAGTCAAACAAATTTGTGTAAGATTATATTTTTTTTATTTATTTTACAAACTTGATATGACTTTTTTTCGAACTAAACTGTAGTTGTCAACGCGATGAAGACGCAAATAATTAAGCAAACACTAAACCTAAATTCTTTTCAAGTTAAACATGTCCTAAGAAGATAACTAATTTGAAAAATAAATTATATTATTTCAGTGCAATTGCCAACTATTGAAAAACGAGTGTTTTTATGGTTATTTTTTAATGATTACGTTACGTACCACTTGCAATGGTCTGGGCATGTCTGTCTTGCTGTAGAGGTTGTTATACGAGGAGAGGGCGTAGCCGTACCACATGTGCTCCGGGATCGTCCTCTGACTCAGTGTGAACTGCAAACATAACGTGGGTGGTAAGAACGTTGAAAAACCCAACAATCTGCTAGGCAATGTGCTAGGTGCTTGTCATGGATTTTTGAACAGTTATTGAAATATAGAAAATTCATCGTAAGCCGTCGCATACAAATGTAGTATATTATGTTTTGGAGGTTTATCTTCAAAATATTATGAACAAGTACTGTCCTTAAAAAAGACAATCGGTTTTGATATTTTATCTGATGTCATTTTTGTGATTTCATTTGTCTGTAATGTCTAGCTAAACCAGTTCGATTATTTGGCTTGTTTGTAAAACGTTGATGCTACACGTATACGAATATTTTTCTTGGAAGTAAAAAGAGGGAAAATTCAACACACAAAGCACACATACTATTTATATCATCATATCAATAATTAAACTATGTTGTTTTTTGTTGTTTTATTGTTCATTAATTACCCTATCGTGCTTTTTATAATATGCATGACAGTTTGTAGCCCAATGAAATGACTAAATGGCTTAAGTACACACAACCCAAATGTACTTACACATATTATATTTAAATACATGTGTTTCAAATAAAAGTGTTTTTACCAGCAACACATTTTCGAAAGCCTTTCTGGAAATCTCGTCAAATTCGTCCCCCCGCCTCCACAATCTGTCATTTTTGAAGTTTTTCTGCAATATGTGCTGCGTCGCGGTCTGTAATCGAGTCGCGTTCTGAGAAAACTGGGCATAATGCATGTGCGTAAAGTGTAAAGCGGACTGCACAGGCTAATCTGGGACGACACTTTACGCACATGCATTATGCCCAGTTTTCTCAGAACACGACTCAATTAGCCACAATGTATTCTTACCAGCAGCGAATACACAACGAATACAAATCAAACAGACATTAGACATCGTGTTTAAAGATCTGGATTGTATTAAACCAATTGTATTGATTTCGGAAACTTTAGGAGATACTTAAAAAAAGGACTGATACGTTAATCGATTTTAAGCGAATACTGCTTGTGATGTTTTACTACACAAATAATAAACATAAGGCCTTTTAAAATTACTTTGTTTAAAGTTAAACTATAAAAAAAAAATCCAAAAAAGAAGATTAAAGTCGATATTTTTTCTTCCGCTCGAATGAATGGTTCGTTGTTGCTGTTTACCGGTAATTTGCCTTTAAGTTTATTATTCTTTCCGGTTTTTTTCGCAACCAACTATGGCGTCCCTAGCCTTATAAACAAGTAAACGTAGAAGAATTCTATAAGCCATCTGTAAACCGTCGTCTTTATAACATAGACATTTTCAAAAATAATCAATATAATTTTCATGAACAGTGAGGAATTAACGTAACAGATCGTAACAGATAAAAGTGTTCTGTCCTCTGTCTTTCACATATAGTTATGTGGGACAGTGGGACAAAAGTTAAAGATCGTCATATCGAAACAATTAATTAGATTTATTCAATCCAGCATCCCTGTCAGGATAGTATAATGGTATAAACGAATCAGTTAGTAGATATTTATGTCTGACCAGTAAAAGAAACATGCATGTTTTCATTAAGGAATAGTTCACAGTCTGGGGCCTTTTTTAATTGTGTCAGTAACTGCCTTAAATTGCTATTAAATTTGGCCCACGGAACTATAGAGCTCAACTTTAATACAAAGACTGCGGGACTGGAACCAGTGTTCTTTTGATTTAAAGGATCTTGCTTTGTCAGCTCGGCTATCCTATCTAATAGATACGTTATGGCATTTTATACTCGAAATAAATGATCAAAGTTTTACATAGTGTTCTTTCGTGTTCTAAATATGTGACAAAAAGTTGGAAAATTGTCATTACGACATTTAAAGATTGGGCATGAATATGTTTAAAAATCGAGATGGAACTAACTTTGCGTCACATAAATACCCTTACTTCTTGCCAGAGTAGCTAAACTGACACCATGAGCGAATGAGATATTTCGTTACTAGTATTCTTTAACATACGCATTAATGTATAATAATACATTTATGAAAAAAAATCAAGTAAGAAAAATTCATAAAAATCCATCATAAATAGGTTCACAAGCATTTTGATAAAACAAAAGAAGCGGAATCGAATCAGTGAATGTGGTATAGGAGCCGTGTACTGATCTACTGTACCATCACAGGCTGAGCTTTCTGACAAGCAGCTCTTTACATTTATTGCCTAAACGGAAGCACATGTTTGTATTTATATCCTCGGTTTCCATTGTTTTTCCTTACGAGGAATGTCGAATGATGAGCGAAAGTAAATGAGGACCAGGTCAACCCAATAGCGTAGTAACATTTAAGCACTAACGGGCGTTAGAATAAGACATTGATATAAAATCTTATTTCGACACACCCTTCCATATATGTATAGGAACTGGTAATCCCCATTGGTCATGTTGAGTTTATGCGCTCGCAGCATCAAATTCCGTAGTTTGAGATGGTCAATAACGAGAAACACAACTGAAACAAGGCGGAATCATATTAGAATGTTTTATGGAATGGCACTCTTTATATCTTAATTTATATCATTTTATCGACTCAAATAGATTGCAAAAGACGTATAACACGAAAACGGATTCTTTAGATGCTTACGTCAACGCGAGGCATACATTTACAAAAAAGCATAATTCATAATGTTAATCACGAACGTCAATATCCACCAACTGCCTTACTTCTTCCCTCGTGCTTTATGCTGTTCAATGTTGCGTCAATCTCGGCGTCTGCCTTACTTCTTGTCTCGTGATTTCCGCTGTTCAGTGTGGTGTCAGGCTCGTCGTTCACATCATCCTCATTGGACTCTAGCAACTTGTGCACTTGTGTAACACGGAAGCCGATTGAGTTGTAGGAGCTTAGCGTGGACTCCAAGATCTCCGCCAAGGCGTCGTATTCCTTATTCCCAGGCGTTCGCTCCCGAACGATGATATAATTCTTCCAGCCAGTGTCTTTCAAGAATTTGATCATGAGTCCCCCTGTTTAGTAAGAAAAACATTTAATATAATTTGAATGACAATTGTCTGGCACATTATTTGCCATTTATTGACAAAAAATAAAGTATAACTAAGTTTTGAAAATATTGGTTATTATTAATGAAATAAAAGACTTAAGTGCCTTGTGAATATTCCGTTGCTTGTCATAACCCAAAATGTCGGAAACATGTTCACAGGCGATCGATCATAAGGTTACCGTTAATGTCCACAAAAATGATCTAAAGTGTTAGTTACATACTTATCGTGAGGTTTCGAACAAGAATCGGTTCTCTTTCTTAAAGTGTTTGTATTGGGTTTTCGTTTCTTTTTATTTTCTGTTCATATCAATTATGTATGTAAATAATAAATACTTTTTAAAATATATTATTATTGTGTTTGTTTTAATTTACAAATGATAAATTGGATAATTAATTACACAAAAGACATGATAACGCTATAAAAACAATAAATATTTAAAAAAAAATAGCTATCGAATACTAAAACGCACAGCTAGAAGTACATAGACGGAAATTCTCTGTTACAAATGCATATTTTCTGACATAAAACTAATATTAAAAGTTTAAACTACTGAATCATATGGTTTGTGCCTTTTCTCGTCCCAGATATAAATCCACGCATCTTGATAATGTTGCGGCTGTTTAGCCGATATGAGCCGCAATCTGGGAAAAAGGGCTTTATGCATGTGCGTTAATTGTCGTTCAAGATAAGCCTGTGTAGTTCGCACTGCCTAATCAGGGACAACACTTTCCGCCTTAATATGATTTTTGCTAAGAAGAGAATTCCTGAAACAAAAATACCATTTAAGCGGAAAGTGTGGTCCCCGATTAGCATTTGCGGACTGAACACTTAACGATCATGCATTAAGCCCTGTTTTCAGAGAGGTTGACTCATTATATATACCGAGAGTGTAGACGGGTGTCATTGTTCGTATGTACGTGGTCAACTTCAACTTGGTCTCCTTGGTCTCTATCGTCTGCTGCAGCGACACCCAATTGATCACCGCCACGTTCCTGTACGACATCAGCTCCCCCACCGGTTCCACCACTGACAGTATAAATACACTATGAAGTGCATGCGTGCGGTTAGCCCAATCCGGAGTAAATGAAACTCGAACGGGGATGGTCGTAATTCGCCAAAAAACGGGGTTTTGACAAGGTTTGTGAACGGGGAATCGCCAATCTTGTCAGATTTTTTAACAGGATTTAATTCGGCCGGGATATCGCCCAGATACCGTTTTGCGTTTATTATGATGCAATTTATAGTCCACTATGTTGATATGGTGACACAATTTATAGTCCACTAGGTTTATATTGTGACACACATTTATAGTCCACTGGTTGATATTGTGACACACATTTAATGATCCTTAATCTGGATATTAGACTCATTCTCAGACAACCTTGACATTGGAAATGGAAAATTTAGATTTTTTTAAAGTACCCAAATTTATACTTTATGTGTTGTTGCAAGTATAATCAATTGTTGTTTATTTTTTTCATCTAACAATACAAATGTGAAATCGATACAACTATGTTAAAATATTG
>VMBQ01011378.1:0-23816 GCA_007657795.1 Dreissena rostriformis | reverse complement strand
GATGATGTATCAATGGAAATTGCTGATGCGGGTGATCCTCTGTCTGACGGTCTGTTTTCTGACGCAGGTTTCCAGTTGGGATGGAGGAATCTGCTACTTTGAGTACGCGTTAACATCGTATTCTTTGACTGGAAAGACGGTGTGTGTAAGGTGGTTGTGGATTGGCCAACTTTCGTGGGAACTCGAATTGAAGTTATTGGAACATTTGCTGAGCAGGTTGTTAATGTAATTTTTAAAGGCTCTGAGTTTGCAGTAGAAAATTGCAATGATTCTACATCTATGCTTGAGAGAGTGTTTGCCAGAAACTCGTAGTCTTTATTTGGTTCCCTGTTTGAATATGTGCTATAAGTGGTGGATACTTTAATCATTTCAGTTACAGATGGAGTGTTCTTGATATTCTTCTCAATTCTAGAATTTAGAAACGACATATTTGAAGATAATCGTTTAACGCGTACACTATGTTTTTCAGTAGATATATATTCACTCGTTATGCCATGCATTGACCGGTTTTTGGAAGTTTCAATTTCGTCAGCCATTGGCTGAGGATTTGACGAGGCTTTTACTCGAAGTCTGCTGGCTCGAACGGATCTCAAAATGAACACATTGCAAACTGACATTACCATGAAAGGAATCCCAAAGCAGCATCCAATCATGAAGAACGCGTAGGACATGTGGTTCTGCCAATCAGCGAAACAGAACGAATGCGAAGGCGTGTATACATATTCAGACCAACCAATCAGAGGCGGCAGGGAGAGTAGAATTGAAACAATGACAACACCTGGAATAGAGAATGCCAAATAATAGCGCCGTATTCGACTGTCATGTATAAACTATTTAGATTTGTTGTTTTCTTCTTGGTTACATCACCATTCAAATATAAGATTTTATTCATTACAAAGACACTTTCAAGTTGTTACTATACGGGTTAAATGTGTGTTTGCATACTGATAACGCTACAGACAAATATTCTGCATTACGACCATCATTCTAACGTTCAGCGGTTACATTTCCAATCATGCGCTAACTGACCGTTATTAAAACGTCTCCCTATTGCATTATCCTTTTCGACATTATTATATCATATGATAATGTAAATGTTACATAATTATAATCNGTGTAAATTTTCCTTTGTGTGTAGAAGTTGTTTCATGTTCATATTTGATTACTTTTCTGATAATTGAAGTATATAAGGTTGTTCTATTTTCTCAACAGTAAGCAAATTACATGGCATTCGTAACAAAATATCACTGTGCACATAGAAATTGCATACATTAAGATGTGTTATTGTTCACGGGGATCTTATTGTACGTGAAAGATAATCGAAGTAGGTAACAAAAAGACATGAAGGTTACCAGATTCATAAATGTTGATCGAATGGATAGTGTGAAGGTACTCTAGGTTTTCGCACGTTGGATGTACAATTTATTATGGGTGATGCATTTTATTACAAATACGTTTAATACGCAAATGCATATTTATTTGCATCTTGACACAGAACTTGTAGTCGTGGTCTAAATTATACATCGTGTGATTCACTGTCATACGCCAGGATATCTCACAAATGTCAGAGTATACCATTGAGTGGTAGACTACTTGCGAGCAACGTTTCTGACGTCAATTCAATTTTAGACGACATTTGGTGACCAATCCAACATATTAATATACATAAGTTTTCTCGTCGAACAAAAGCTTAATTAACTACGATATCCATGACATATTTATGAATCTGCATATCATTACCGCTTATATTATTAGGTAGATTTCTGGTAAGTATTAAGCCTATTGGTCTGTAACATTCTACTTTAAAGGTAAATATGGGAACACAGGTCGGTTTGTTTAACTGTTAAAATAAGATTTAGTATTGCTTTCATTTCGAACCAATACATAAATGATGTGTTAAGAAACAATAAAAATCGTTATATTCATTGTTAAAAGTTTGTCTGAAAGTATAATGTCTAACTTGTAGAACTTATCGTATATTATTCCTTATGAGAATCCCAGTCCTGTGTCCGTTGCCATGTAAATAAACGGTCTCATGCGTCAAATACGTGATTCGCATGCTGTTATAATCGGTGATTTAATTTAGGTAGGAATTCTTGCAGAAAGATCATATTTATTTTTAGCCGAGTTATATCATGGTACAACACCTAAACCTAAAATATTGTATGAGACTATTTATACCTATTGCTAAATAATGAAAAAAAATTCTATGCATATACAGGTTAAACAAATATGCAAGGAATCGAAGACCAGAAAATGCGTCTTAATGTAACATCTTGTTAAATAGTTTAAGTGTGTTTTGTTTTTATATATCTGTTTGATCTTCTTTGTTTATGTTGGAAATCTTTTAACAATCGACATAGCAATCGATTCAGGAGCGAAATGACGGATCGAAATATTGTGACAATTATCCATAACTCATGCCGCGGCGATGTTAACGAGCGACACTTAGGAATCAAATTGCACAATTAGATAGAAGCTATGTAACTTGTCANGAAGAACGCGTAGGACATGTGGTTCTGCCAATCAGCGAAACAGAACGAATGCGAAGGCGTGTATACATATTCAGACCAACCAATCAGAGGCGGCAGGGAGAGTAGAATTGAAACAATGACAACACCTGGAATAGAGAATGCCAAATAATAGCGCCGTATTCGACTGTCATGTATAAACTATTTAGATTTGTTGTTTTCTTCTTGGTTACATCACCATTCAAATATAAGATTTTATTCATTACAAAGACACTTTCAAGTTGTTACTATACGGGTTAAATGTGTGTTTGCATACTGATAACGCTACAGACAAATATTCTGCATTACGACCATCATTCTAACGTTCAGCGGTTACATTTCCAATCATGCGCTAACTGACCGTTATTAAAACGTCTCCCTATTGCATTATCCTTTTCGACATTATTATATCATATGATAATGTAAATGTTACATAATTATAATCTTATGGTTTCAGCATTTTTAATACAGAACGCTATTTTATTTGTCGCTTTTTCAATTAAGATATACATAGTCCTCCCTTTGTGGTAAATAAACGAAAACGCACTTGTTTTACAAAGAAAACAAATGGAATACAAATAAAAAATATAAATGAAAACTATATGTTGTAATACTCACCCATACTCATGACAACAGCGTTTCGGACCGTGTAAATATCCTTGAACTTCTGTGGATAACACACCACGACATATCTATTTATAGAAATGTTGCATAGCGACAGGACGCTCGTAACCAAGGTGATCATGTTCAAGAAGCCAAATACTACGCATGCGCTGTGCGAAAACTCCCAGCGACCCATGATACTCGTGTACACCGTGATGGGCATGTTGACCACGCCCACGAGGATATCTGAAATGTACGACAAAATAATACTGTGTAAGCTTTAATCTTTTGTTGTGTTTAATATTGTGTGGATAATGTTGACCACGCACACGAGGATATCTGAAATATACGACAGAATAATAGTGTGTAAGCTTTAATCTTTTGTTGTGTTTAATATTGTGTGGATAATTAGAGCCGCATTGTTTGAAAACTGCGAATAATGCATGTAAGGCGGTGACCCCAGCTTTATTCTACTATGTGTGTATGTTGTTTCTTTTTGTGCCGTACTGTACCGTTTTGGCAATTGGTTCCTTGCCATAAATAAAGGACCACAAAGGTGTGTATGATAGAATTGCAATACTGCTGCAGTTTCTGGAGTTTCACTTCTTTATAATGTACAAAAAGTATCGTCTTAGATTAGCCTAAGCAATCCGTATAGGCTTATCAGGGACGATACTTTCAGCTGTTATTGAGTTTTCGTTTAAATGAAGTCCCTTCTGAGCGGAAATCTATGGTCCTTCTACATCTACTATGGGTACGCATGATTGTATCTTATTGATATGAGACAGTTCACCCCAGGAAACCCGATATCTTGTGAGCAGTGTAATACCATTGGGAGCAGTGCTCGGTATTTTACCAGAACTTACATAGGGTAAGTAAATTGGAAATATTAAAATTTTCCAAGTCCAATTTGAAACAACTGTGTATTAACATTGATAACAAAGGTATTGGCCTACATGCACAAAAAATCATGACAAATTTTCTTAAAAAATGAACGAAGTGTAGCTCCCTGAAGTAGAAGATCGGGCAAAATGGGCCATGTTCAGGCATTGAGGGGAGAAAAACTGCTTTAATTTGCAAGCCACTCTAATAATAAAAGGATTTATACAAACTTACACATGTCTGCCATAACCTCTCAGCAGGGTTTCTCCAGAAAACTATTTCTTGTGGAGAAATTTGCGTTTATAATGACCATGTTGGGAAAACATGGATAACATCTGGAGAAGACCAGGAAACCTTATATGAGCAGTGACTTTATAATTCTTTTTGGTGACAAAAAACTTTATGTCCAGCTTTATGTTTGTTGCAATTGGACTTGAGGGGATGAGGGGATACATAATTTGTAATCCAGGTGAATGATGCCTGTACTTTTATGATATATTGCACATTATTTAACATTATTGCTTATCATTTAATCTTTAAATTGTTTAGTTCTCTAATAATATATCACACTGCGTTACCACTGAATATATTGTACACATATTGATATTAAATTGAATCTTCATTAATGAATAATTCATTTTCGGTTAAAGGGACTGTTAACCACGAATGACGAAAAAAGAAAAGTTGTAAAATACCGTATTTGTTTACAATTATTATTTTATATTGATTAAAATATCACGACTGATATATAACATTACATGAAAACAGTTGTTTTTTTAATTTTACTTTATTTTTTTATTTTTTTATTTTTACTGGGTTTGTCTACCAGGTAACTACCAGTTAACTATAAATAACGCAAGTAGATTGATCATCATCGTCACGTGGTAAACCCAGGAATGCACATTGTGCATGCGTAGTGAATTGTATATATTTTATATATAAAATGATCAGTCTACTTGCATTATTTATAGTATGTATATCGTTATCTCACCTGTTTTTGCGATGTACTTTCGATTTAACATCGCGAAGTTTTATTACCGAATGTACTGAAAATATGAACTTTTTTCAAGAAATGTAATATACCAGTCTTGATATTTTAAACAATATAAACTCATAATTGTAAAAAAATACGGTATTTTATAACTTTTCTTTTTTCGTCATTCGTGGTTTACAGTCCCTTTTTATATTTTATTGGCATGTAACTAATCGGTTAGGAATAACTGTGGAATTGTAATGGGAATCGGATAAAGGCATAATAAATGTTTATTTACTAGTTATTATGTTTATTCAAATGTAATTGTTTAAATGAGACTCAGGAGAACGATTCCACAAAATCGCTTATCCTATTGGCAATTCAACATGGTCAAACAACAACCGGTCTTATAGTTGAAATATAGTACAATGGTTACCAGAAAATGAAACTTCTGCAATGCACGCACGGTGATGGGCAACAATATGTAACGTTCTGTAATTTAAGTGCATGTTAACAACTTCTTAACCATGTGTTCGTGTATATTATATATGCGCCAGTAAATGGGTGATTTGCGAACAAATAATGGTAAAATCCACGCACACAATTCTACATTAATTAGTGATTTGTCGTATCAATATGAAGATAACATATTATATACGACCATAGTATTAAAGTATTTCACGGCTGCGTTGAAATTTACACTTAGTGCTATCTTTCGTTGATTGAAGTCAGAAAGTTATTGACTTTGCAACGGCTTACATTACAAATGATGAAGAGAAGTAATTCTAACAAACTGACATAATAATACGTTGGCTTTATATGCATGGTTGCTTATTTCTGCCATGACGTTTGTGATGGTTTAATGGCTTAAATGACAATACGACACAACTCCAAATAACCAATTTTTCGTAACTGCGATCATAGTGATTTTTTTCTGGCGAAGCAGTGTGCTTGTGGCCTTCTAAACAGGTAAATATAAATCTTCTTTAATAAACCCCACCTCAAAAAAATGTGTTCTTATAACTTGCTGTTGACATCTTGCATCAAACACAGCTGAGATCATTACAAAGCCGCACTAAACATGCACTCAAATTTGTATTAGTGAATTGAAAACACACGCATAGAAATAGCTCTTTTCTGCTGACCTATTTGTCTTGTTCACGCCACATATGTGTCGTGTTCTGAGAAAACTGGGTATAATGCTTGTGCGTAAATTTTCATCCCAGATTAGCCTGTGCAGTTCGCACAGGATAATCAGGGACGACAATTTCCGCTTTTATGGAATTTTTCGTTTAAATGATGTCTCTTCTGCAGAAATATGTAAATTGTATATTCCACACTATTCCTTAAGCTAACGTTAGTAATTTACAGTCAATTTTCCGAACGGTCGATTGCAGCAAAATGATTGAAAACACAATAGTTAATTTAGTGACTATGAATGTCAATACTATTTAATGATGAATATGAATTTAGCAAAAATTATCGAACTTTATATTTAATATGGTTGACCGTCGGGTAAGTGGAACAAACGTATTGTTAATACCCTTAATTAATGTATTGTAAGTTTAAGATATACAAACTCCGTAAAGTAACGAAGAATATGTATATGCTACTTTTATTGTCATTCGGGTTGTTGCATATATCATGTTCCTTAGGGTTTCCCTAGTTATCATTGACCGTTCCAAGGCGGTGACCTCAGCTTTTTTCTACTATGTGTGTATGTTGTTTCGTATTGTGCCGTTCTGTTTTGGCAATTGGTCACTTGCCATAAATAAAGGACCACGAACGTGTGTATAATAGAGATGCAATGTTACTGAAGCAACTGGAGTTTCATTTCTTTCTATTTAGTATTGTTATTGGACATGTTTAAATGCATTAAGTATTCAGCCCTATATTAAGTTTGTCATAATTATTGTGTTTTTCTTGTTGAAGTAATAGGCAATACTTGGTTATACCACGATTTGTGTTGACTGTTCAGCGCTAAACTATCATCTAAGGTCAAAAATAAAGCTTACTGTATCATTAGTCACTTTTATTGTTTATAGTAAAGAGGTATTGACTAATTAGTGATCATTTGACAGTCGAGAATTAAAACTATATAAACCTTTTTACCGACGGTAGACAATAGAGACTCTACAAACCCTACAGCTAACTGTGGACTGAAAAAAACAACAACTACACTGGTACTGATATTGAAAACATAAAACTTAACAAATCCTACTTTAGACAGTAAATAGTTAAAACTTAACCAAAATGCTCCGGACTTTAGAAAGTTTAGACCTTAACAACCCTACTAGAGTGGACAGTTAAAACTCTACTACAGACAGTGGATAGGTCAAACCCTTCCAACAATAATACGGACTGTAAACAGTTTATACTCTACAAACACTAATAGGCTGAAGGATTTAAAGATGTTTACTCAAGTTTTGAATAATGAGCTTACTTAATACGGAATAGAAAGCATAGTTTACCGTACCTGCAGTTGACAACCCAAGTATGAACATGCTGGTCAAGGTCCTCAGCGCCTGTGACCTCAACACGACCACCCAGAGGCAGACGTTGCCCACAGTCGTGATGACCATGATCACAACCATCACCATGGTCTCCACCACTTTCGAGGTCGTCGTGACGTCATCGTATGCTGACTTCAACACGGGATCTGATAGCGTTGTTGTTGCATTCAATGGTGACGTAGCCATTGGTCCACTATTGTGTCCGTTTAGCCAAACTGATTAGAACATATATTAATTCAGTTTTATTTTATGTTTAAGACATTTAAAATGCAACAATCAGTATACGTAAGTACTCGTAAAGATAATATTGTTTTTAAAAAAACCATTAAACAAAAGTATTCTCAATGATATTTTGCATTTTATGTATAATGTAATATTATGTTATATTGCATAATTGTAATTTAATTACTCAACCAATCTGAACTTTACATTTGCGCTAGTGTTATATGGATTCTATTATTTTAATAAATAATTTATTGAATATGCAAAAGTATATTAAAAATGATCACTGTGTGATTTTAAATAAAACAAAAGTCAGTTTCCAGTCCAATAATACGCAATGTGAACGAATAAATGTTATAGAAAATACTTTTTGTTTTTGATATGTGTTCTTTCTTTTCTAAACATATTTTATCTTAAAATCGCACAATCCACAATTTGTCGTTTCTCAACATTCGCAGAGACCCATACAATCCGTTTCCCTCCTGTGCATGACACGAACACGTTAAACAGTCTTTGCAGGCCTCTGATTAAGTTTACGACCTCACATCTTTATATTGGACGCCGTAAAAAACAGCATACATATTTATTAGTAAAATGCAAAGCGTATTTATTAATTTTCTTAATTTTCCGATAAATCGTAAGCTGACACTTGTGATTTTCTCTCGCAAAGTACCTAAGAAATACAGCAATTGAGACATCCCCAGGAGAAAAACAACTCTCATTGAGGTAAGTGGCAAGCTGCCTCTTCAATCAAGTACAATTCATACATACAGTAGCACACTCCTTAAAGCCGGCCGACTTGATAATTTTTACAACAATTTGGTTTTCTCAACTGACTAGAATTGTATCAGTATTCGTCAGATACATTCTAAAGCTTAACTCTTCCATACTAATTATCGCAAAAATTGTGCCAAAAAATGACAAAAGCATCAAAAATACGAAACCTAATCATGTACACAACGGAATCCTCAAGACTATTATTAACCTGTGAAGTATGCACAATTTGGGTTACTTGAGCGCCAATTTCACGTGATTTACACTTCCGCGCTTTTCAAAACAAAAAAGAACTACTAAATAACACGGTTTCTCCGTGGCCAATGGCGTTATAAACAATGATGTAATGGTCACGTGGTTTTACATGTGACCCGCGCGTGTTTAAATTTAGATCATTTCTGTCAATGGACAGAAATTGAAAAGCCCTATCTTTATACTGAATTAAGGCATTTTTTGACCGATTTTGACCAAATTTTTTGCACATCTGACATTAATACAATCACATTTTGACTCATAATCACTTTTTTTGCGACACATAACAAACATGGGAAAATATACCAACATCAACTCGGCCGGTTTTAAATATAAAACATGATTACAAATTAAACAGTGTCTGCTTTTAATCGAAGAGTTGTCTACATAATGGTCAATAATAAGCAATATTAAGCCCTAAAACATAAATACATAAACAAATCTGGAAAATACGATAATTGAGGCTGCAAATATAACGTGTTTTTACTAACATCTCGTACTAAGGATAGGGTATGCAGAATGAACATGTCGTTCGTAGACTTTCAGACACGGAAGTTATATCCTAATTTAATTAGGATACGGAATGACTAAAATCGTCCAAATCTCTATTAAAATTTCGTTCTTTATATGGATAATACAAGCGTTATAATAAAATAAAAATTACCAAAATAGTATAACAACCGTAGCGCTTACAAAGCAAATTGTTTCTTTCCACACGTTGTAAATTAGTAATGAAATATACTCACAAGGTTTTCAATCATTATGTATATCAATATCCTTGTAATACTCGTCATACTCAACCCCTGGTTGCGAGTCACACGAAAAACATTTACTATACTTAAAAACACTTTACATAATTACCATTGTATATATAATACAACAAAAACGTTTGGGAATTAAACACACTTCATTAAATTCGCTTTTTACAATAATACACTCGAAGTGGTGTATACGATCCAGTGTGTATATTAATAAGTATTGTATTTTGCATTAATTTGTATAACTAATTGCAATAACTGAGGATACTCATCCCAAGTATAATATTTATCAATAAGCGCTGATGTAATCTTATATCCATTCATGCTTTAAATGAGACGCACATCATGCGTTCTGTAAGTAAGTAAGCAATACAAGTTTTAACCTGTAACTTTATCGGAGTTTATCCGATGGCATGTTCTAGTATTCCAATATTTAGTATCGCAGTTTTTCATTGAGAAAGTCGGTATCACTATACTAACGAATCGAAGACCCTACTGTGAACACGCCGTATACAGATCGTTGAATATATCACTCAGAGGAGGCTATGTTACAGCTGGATAATGAAAGTCACAGTTTGTGGCACTATGTAACAACTAGAAAGTTCCTTGTTTACAACTAGCAAAGCGGTATAAAACGGCATTCGCACGTATCTCACGCTGGCTAAGTTGTGAGTTGAAGCGNTTAAATGAGACTCTGGAGAACGATTCCACAAAATCGCTTATACTATTGGCAATTCAACATGGTCAAACAACAACCGGTCTTATAGTTGAAATAAAGTACAATGGTTACCAGAAAATGAAACTTCTGCAATGCACGCACGGTGATGGGCACCAATATGTTACGTTCTGTAATTAAAGTGCATGTTAACAACTTCTTAACCATGTGTTCGTGTATATTATATATGCGCCAGTAAATGGTTGATTTGCGAACAAATAATGGAAAATCCACGCACACAATTCTACTTTAATTAGTGATTTGTCGTATCAATACGAAGATAACATATTATATACGACCATAGTATTAAAGTATTTCACGGCTGCGTTGAAATTTACACTTAGTGCTATCTTTTGTTGATTGAAGTCAGAAAGTTATTGACTTTGCAACGGCTTAAATTACAAATGATGAAGAGAAGTAATTCTAACAAACTGACATGATAATACGTTGGCTTTATATGCATGGTTGCTTATTTCTGCCATGACGATTGTGATGGTTTAATGGCTTAAACGACAATACGACACAACTCCAAATAACATATTTTTCGTAACTGCGATCATAGTGATTTTTTCTGGCGAAGCAGTGTGCTTGTGGCCTTCTAAACAAGTAAATATAAATCTTCTTTAATAAACTCCACCTCAAAAAATGTGTTCTTATAACTTGCTGTTGACATCTTGCATCAAACACAGCTGAGATCATTACAAAGCCGCACTAAACATGCACTCAAATTTGTATTAGTGAATTGAAAGCACACGCATAGAAATAGCTCTTTTCTGCTGACCTATTTGTCTTGTTCACGCCACATATGTGTCGTGTTCTGAGAAAACTGGGTATAATGCTTGTGCGTAAATTTTCATCCCAGATTAGCCTGTGCAGTTCGCACAGGATAATCAGGGACGACAATTTCCGCTTTTATGGAATTTTTCGTTTAAATGATGTCTCTTCTGCAGAAATCTGTAAATTGTATATTCCACACTATTCCTTTAGCTAACGTTAGTAATTTACAGTCAATTTTCCGAACGGTCGATTGCAGCAAAATGATTGAAAACTCAATAGTTAATTTAGTGACTATGAATGTCAATACTATTTAATGATGAATATGAATTTAGCAAAAATTATCGAACTTTATATTTAATATGGTTGACCGTCGGGTAAGTGGAACAAACGTATTGTTAATACCCTTAATTAATGTATTGTAAGTTTAAGATATACAAACTCCGTAAAGTAACGAAGAATATGTATATGCTTCTTTTATTGTCATTCGGGTTGTTGCATATATCATGTTCCTTAGGGTTTCCCTAGTTATCATTGACCGTTCCAAGGCGGTGACCTCAGCTTGTTTCTACTATGTGTGTATGTTGTTTCGTATTGTGCCGTTCTGTTTTGGCAATTGGTCACATGCCATAAATAAAGGACCACGAACGTGTGTATAATAGAGATGCAATGTTACTGAAGCAACTGGAGTTTCATTTCTTTCTATTTAGTATTGTTATTGGACATGTTTAAACGCATTAAGTATTCAGCCCTATATTAAGTTTGTCATAATTATTGTGTTTTTCTTGTTGAAGTAATAGGCAATAATTGGTTATACCACGATTTGTGTTGACTGTTCAGCTCTAAAAACNATTTATTGAATATGCAAAAGTATATTAAAAATGATCATTGTGTGATTTTAAATAAAACAAAAGTCAGTTTCCATTCCAGTAATACGCATTGTGAACGAATAAATGTTATAGAAAATACTCTTTGTTTTTGATATTTGTTCTTTCTGCTCTCAACATATTTTATCTTAAAATCGCACAATCCACAATTTGTCGTTTCTCAACATTCGCAGAGACCCATACAATCCGTTTCACTACTGCGCATGACATGAACACTGAGACCCATACAATCCGTTTCACTCCTGTGCATGACTCGAACACTTTAAACAGTCTATGCAGGCTTTTGATTAAGTTTACGACCTCAAATCATTATATTGAAGGCCGTAAAAAAACAGCATACATATTTATTAGTAAAATGCAAAGCGTATTTATTAATTTTCTAAATTTTCCGATAAATCGTTAGCTGACACTTGTGAGTTTCTTTCGAAAAGTACCTTAGTAATACAGCAATTGAGACATACCCAGGAGAAAAACAACTCTCATTAAGGTAGGTGGCAAGCTGGGTATGCAGAATGAACATGTCGTCGAAGACTTTCAGACACGGAAGTTATATCCTAATTTAATTAGGATACGGAATGACTAAAATCGTCCAAATCTCTATTAAAATTTCGTTCTTTATATGGATAATACAAGCGTTATAATAAAATAAAAATTACCAAAATAGTATAACAACCGTAGCGCTTACAAAGCAAATTGTTTCTTTCCACACGTTGTAAATTAGTAATGAAATATACTCACAAGGTTTTCAATCATTATGTATATCAATATCCTTGTAATACTCGTCATACTCAACACCTGGTTGCGAGTCACACGAAAAACATTTACTATACTTAAAAACACTTTACATAATTACCATTGTATATATAATACAACAAAAACGTTTGGGAATTAAACACACTTCATTAAATTCGCTTTTTACAATAATACACTCGAAGTGGTGTATACGATCCAGTGTGTATATTAATAAGTAGTGTATTTTGCATTAATTTGTATAACTAATTGCAATAACTGAGGATACTCATCCCAAGTATAATATTTATCAATAAGCGCTGATGTAATCTTATATCCATTCATGCTTTAAATGAGACGCACATCATGCGTTCTGTAAGTAAGTAAGCAATACAAGTTTTAACCTGTAACTTTATCGGAGTTTATCCGATGGCATGTTCTAGTATTCCAATATTTAGTATCGCAGTTTTTCATTGAGAAAGTCGGTATCACTATACTAACGAATCGAAGACCCTACTGTGAACACGCCGTATACAGATCGTTGAATATATCACTCAGAGGAGGCTATGTTACAGCTGGATAATGAAAGTCACAGTTTGTGGCACTATGTAACAACTAGAAAGTTCCTTGTTTACAACTAGCAAAGCGGTATAAAACGGCATTCGCACGTATCTCACGCTGGCTAAGTTGTGAGTTGAAGCGCGCATAAAAATATATGTAACTTATTTATCAGCATATGCCATTTAATTTAAACAACAATCGGAATATTATAAGGGGTTCACTATCAAAGACAGGAAGTCAATAAGTAGTCTACTTAATTGTAATTTAACATAATTGATATAATCGCGATACATTAGCAGGAGCGATTTAAATACCGCGATACATTAGCAAGATATATTGCAATACCTCGATACATTAGCACGATATATCTCTAGACCGCGATCCATTAGAACGATATATTTCTATACCGCGATACGTTAGCACAATCTACTACTATACCGCGATACGTTAGCACGATCTATTGCTATATCGCGAAACATTAGTAAGAGGGATTCCAAAATGCAGCATTATGACTCTTGTTAATGCAAATACAGCTTTGTCGAATCCAAACAGTGAAATGCAAACACGAAGTAAAACGTAAATTACTCTACCAGGAGAAACCAAATCTTGCAGACCATCACATTTGATATAAAAATAAATAAATAATAAATCGGGTAATTTATGGTAATATTAACACAAGTAGAAGTACACAAAGGTTAACCTAATAAAAGCTTAATAATTACAAACAAATACCATGCTGGTGTTTGAGGACACAGCCTTAGCTTTTATTGAGTTTTAGTCCATTTGAAATACTACATTGAATGTAATAAACTTGATTTAAAGCAATTTAATCGGAATACATCAACTATGTCATCTTTACATGACACACACATCACATCGCCTGTATTTCGATACTAACACGCGTTTTCTACAGTTGTATGCAGTTTCGTTTTAAGAACAAATACGACGAATATTGGCGTTTTAAAGGGTTCCAACAAAGATGTCGGTGTTCTTGTTGAATCGTAACAAATGTCGTAAACGTGATATATTGTGGGTTTAATTGCGAAAACATTGGAGAAAAAAGGAGTCAGTCAATGTTTAGAACAGAAACCAAACAATCGAGCGTCATTACAATGGCTTGAACAATATATAACATTTTTTATATTCGAGTCTTGTTACAATGACTTTGTATTTGATTTTGTTTTTGATTTATTTTTTGGGAACCGTGCACGTTTTGGTCATCATTATTATTATTTAAAGTACCATGACATTGCCAGTGAATAAGATTTTGGTGACTATGACATTATCTATGATTATGATTTTGGTGACCAGTACATGTTATGTGATTAAGATGTTGGTGACCATGCAACTATCAGTATCATGATTGAAGTTACCATGACTGTGTATGTGATGAAGATTTGTGTGACCATGATATTGTCTGTGATTAAGATTTGTGTGATCATGATATTGTCTGTGATTAAGATTTGTGTGACCATGATATTGTCTTGATTAAAATGTGTGTGACCATGATATTGTGTGTGATTAAGATTTGTGTGACCATTATATTGTCTGTGATTAAGATTTGTGTGACCATGATATTGTCTTGATTAAGATTTGTGTGACATTGACCGTGTCGCCGATTACTATTTTAGTGACCAGGTCAGTGTCGGTTATCAAGATTTCAGTCACACCTGGTATTGGCTGGTATTAAGACGAAAGCAAAAAAACACTAAACACGATGCAAGGCGTGACATTACATGAAAGTTATCGAATAAGACATGACAACACGTAAGTCATAACAGCTAACATCTTCATGGTTTGGGCTAAAACATATATACTTTTATCCTACAGCTAAATGATTTTATAGAACATATTTGGACCTATAAAGAAAACATAAGGTTTTCTCCACAGTATTTTTAGATAAGGTTTATCCCACAGATATGTTTAGACTATGTACATAGAGACTACTTTTTAGGCCTTTCACCCCTGTTTAAAGGTCAAATGCACTTAAAACTAGTAGACGATTTAACTTGAAAAAGAAAAAAATTGGATCCAACGGGCTATTGAACTATGGTCTTTCGCGTGGTAGCCTGACACTCAAACCACTAGGCTAAAGTACTCACCCGATTGCGTAACTGTTTGAATTCACAAGACTGAATTGTTTGCTTGCTTGTTTTTGCTGTCCTGCTTATATTTTTTATTTATTTTTCAGTTAACCCCTTGTTTATTTTCCATGGTTTTACTCTTCCATGTATATAATGTATGTGTGTTTCTTGTGTGTTTTAAAAAAAAAGGGTTTAAACATGTATATATGTGTATATATGTGCTATGAAGTTGTTTTTCATGTGCTTAAATATGCTTTTAAACATACTGCTTATATTCCTTGGTTACTCTTCCATGTATAATTGTATGTGTGCTTCTTGTGTGTTTTAAATTGTTATAAACATGTATATATGTGTATATATGTGCTTTGTTGTTGTTATTCATGTGCTTTAATATGCTTTTAAACACACGGCTTATTCCCCTTGGTTACTCTTCCATGTATATATTGTATGTGTGTTTCTTTTGTGTTTTAAACATGTATATATGTGTATATATGTACTATGTAGTTGTTATTCATGTGCTTTTATATGCTTTTAAACATGAATTTATGTGCTATACTTGTTTTAATATCTTAAATTTATTATAGGTCTGCTATGCTTTGTTTGTATAACTTAAATGTGTATACCACATGTTTTACTTTTGAACTATGCAAGAAAACTCCAGTATAGTTTTTAGGTATCCCTTAGTCTTATTTGTGTGTTCGTAACTTGCAAAATATTATGCTTTTAATGAACATTTTGTACTTAATTTGTGTTTTATGTGCTTTAACTATGTCTTTGTACTTTAAATGCTTATATAATATGCTTAATCTTTCTTTTTTTTTTCAGCTCAATATACACTTGTTATTTATATACATATATGTTCACATTCGACGTTAAATAAAGATTGTTGTATCTTGTATCTTGTAAGACCACATTTTACTACACAGCTGACGAAATCACTTGATTGCGTCATTACAGGAGTTAACGAGTGTGTGTGTGTGTTTGCGATGGATTATTATAATATTATGAATGTAAGTAACAGTGTTGGGATATAAAACTGGAATGAAACTGGTGAGACTACTTTTTCGATGTCGTTAAAATGTCGAATGTACTCGAATAAATGAATGTTTTGTTGAACAATTGATGGATTAAATTTAAGAAAAGTGTCAGTGAATTGTTTTTTACTTTTCGAAGGAAATCGATGTTGAATTAAAAGGGTAATTTCTTTGATGAATAAGTCGTTCATTTGTCAGTTGATCAAAGAATGTCTATCCACAAAGAATTGCCTGCTTACATCCAGTATTTTAAAATGGAAAAGATTAATGGCGATGAAGAAATGTTTCCAGAATTTTAACTCGTCATGGAAGCAAATTAAACTTTACAAAAATAAACATGGTTATTACAAAACTGCGGCGAGTACAACAATAACCAATAGATGTTTTACTTTTTGTATGTCAGTAAGTAAAAAGTGTGTAAAACAAAAAGTTGTTTATAGACTAAAATTAACAATATCGGCGGGATAAATGCTGAATCATGCTTCACGTACACATTTTGTAAATTTCAAAATGGCAGCCATTTGTGTTTTTGGTATTTTACAATTGTGAAACAAGAATTGTAGTTATAAAAACCGTCTGTGTTTTACTTGAGTGCGTAACATTTGGAACGCTGATTAAATTTGAATCGAGGCGTATAGCGATATTTTGTCTCGTTACTCTTCTTTGCGTGGAATCCTTAAGGACTATTTCGAGTTCTGTAAAGGGGGAAGATCGCAAATAATATAACTTCGCAATGTAAGATACAATTAATTTTGTGTTTTTGCTTTTATTTTATCAATTAAATTCTACTATTTTGATTGCAGCAGGCATAAATTATATTTAAAAAAAAAATATTGTAGTATAAATAGAATACTATGTTAGTGCGATTGTGTACTTAAATTTATCCCACTCGTCTCAGAAAGGCTTACAAGGCTCGGCAAGCCTCACAATGTAAACCTTTCTTCACTCGTGAGATAAATTTAAGTACACAATCACCCTTACATAGTATTCTCTATACTGCTCATTACTATTGTCATATTTGGTGAGTTTGTCCTTGCCATTTAACATAATAATAATACTCACACATCATTCTAGTCAGTAGTCATAAGCAAAATACCTAACACGTTTCAGAAAAATACCCAAATGGTTTGTGAAATCAATCGCTGGGACTTCGTTTGATTTATTGGACATATACCGACGCTTTTGGCGTTCAGGTTGCCTACCTATGCAAATAAATCTATAACAAATGCTTTGAATACCTACACGGAATAATAAATCAGCAACAGCCATGTTACATATTAAACTATGCATCTCATAAATACACACCATATTATAAAACATAAAACAAAAAAAAACGTAATAAATTTTTGAAACCCGCATAAATTAAACCTGTTTGCGATTATGTTTTTAACAACAGCAGCACGAGATTTCATAATGAAATAGAATATATTTATAATGAATGTTAATTTATTAATTATGCCATTCAAATTCAATTATTATTAAGTTTGTTAAATGAGAACTCATCCATATCAAAAGTAAAAATATTAAACCGATAAAATATATTGACAGTACACTTCATTCTGCGCATTCTGTTTATTGCATGATCAAGATTAAAGGGATTGTGAACCATGAATGACGAAAAAAGAAAAGTTCTAAAATACTGTATTTTTTTATTTTACAATTATTAGTTTTTATTAAATGCTTTCCGGTGGTTTATAGAGAAATATCAGTGAATTAAAACTGATAAATTCATTGTTTCAAACAATGAAAATTATCAGTGAAAATTATTGATAATTTTCACTGTTTACTGTGAAATGACGTGATTATTGTGACGAAATAACGCCATTATACCAACGACATTCTTTAGTTAAACTCTTTAACAATGTATTTAAACTGTGAAAAAAAGCATGAAATAAAAAGAAAATTTGTTGGATTCGGTGGAATATCGATTTTAATTCACTCGTGATCATAGAAAATATATATTTTCACTCGTGGCTGCTCCATTCGTTAAAATATTAATTTCTATGATTACTCGTGAATTAAAATCGATAATCCACCGAATCTAACAAATATCCTCTATATATTGATTAAAATATCACGACTGGTACATAGCATTACTTGAAAAAAGTTTTTTTTTTCTTTTTTTTTTTATTTATTTATTTGTACTGGGTATGCATACAAGATTACTACTTCTTTTATAACTCATGCTAATATATGACATTTCTGCAGTGAAATAACAGCAGTGAAAAGAACAATTGTTCTTTTCACGAGTGAAAAGAACACATTTTCGGAACTCCTTTTTCTACTACTAGTAAAAGGGAGACCACTGCGTAGGAGATTGTTAAAAAGTACTTGCAAAGTAATGTCCTTTTCGTCTGCATTGTAGCAATGTACACTATACATGTTATGGAGGCCTGAACTAGATGTTCTTTCATCAGTTTATTAATTTCGAGCTTTAAAGTTGTACATTACAGATACATGTACACTTAATTTTGTAAATTTAAAATTAATATTTTATTTCCAATGACATTTTTACACTTACATTATCAAATAATCAATTCGATTTAATAGCCAATATTTTTGATGATCACTACACTGTAGTGGCTTATGCATTTTTCTAAAAATCATTATCATCATGAATTATCCTGTTTGTTTACATCCATTATACTGTATCATTGTCAGTGTGAGAAAACGCATGGTGCAGAAGTTAAATGATGAAGGAGTCCCAGCTAATCAAATAGTTCAAATTTCGGGCCATAAAAACATCAACAGCATCAACAACTACAGCAAATTGAACAACCAGCAGTCAATGGCCATTTCTGACATTTTGTCAGACTCGTCACGTCCAAACAGCATCTTGCCTCGGGCTCCCGCTCGTCCTGCAATGTCTACACACAATTTCGGGGATTCCTGTGAGATGCCGATGGGAAGAGGGTTTTTCATGAACTCTCACTTTCATGGAAACGTTGTCTTCAACTTTAATCGAAAGGAACAAAACACGCTGTCTCAACAGCAAGTCCAACAACACAGACATGTGCATCATGATTCTTCCAGCCCTGACATCGTGCGGCAATCGTTCAAAAGGATTAGAATGATCCCCACTGACAGTGATAGAGATTAATTTTGCTTATCAACACCTAACACCAGTTAAAATAATCCTGTTTGTTGTTTATCCACAGTTTTAAACACTTATTTACTCAGTTGACAGTTTGTAAAAATGGCGCACTGTATGAATGAAAATGTCAAATTGTGCGTATTCCTACGACATCACGGACATGTACTGTTTAGTTAATGTTGTTACAAGTTAGTATTATTGTAGCATTATTTTATGCTTAATTTTCTTTGGTTATTTTAATAAGAGCAATAAAATGTTAAAACCTTTCAGCTTTGTTTACTCGTAGACCATCAACTATTGGACTTTTTTCTTTCGGCGGAGGAATGATGCAAACACTAATGACGTCATTTTGTGTATTGAACTATATTGAGGCACGCCACGGGAGAGGGTTATTTTTCAGCGAAAGGGAAATTATTATTAATTATTTTCTTGAAAAAGAGGCATAAAAGAAACAGAAAATTTGTTCATGTCAGTGTAAGATCGTTTGTAATATCACTCGTGATCATAGAAAAATAACATTTTCACTCGTGGCTTCGCCACTCGTGAAAATATATTTTCTATGATCACTCGTGAAATAACAAACGATCTTACACTGACATGAACAAATATCCTCTATCAGTTAACTATAACTCATGCAAGTAGATTGATCTGCATCGTCACGTGGTAAACTCGGGAATGCAAATTGTGCATGCGAAGTGAATTGTATATATTTTATATATAAAATGATCAATCTACATGCGTTATTAATAGTGTGTTTATCGTTATGTCACCTATTTTCGCGATGTACTTTCGATTTCACATCGCGAAATTTTATTACCGAATATACTGAAAATATCAACTTTTTTCAAGTAATGTAATATACCAGTCGTGATATTTTAATCAATATAAACTAATAATTTAAAAAAAATACAGTATTTTAGAACTTTTCTTTTTTAGTCATTCGTGGTTTACAGTCCCTTTAAGCACTTATATATATATATATATATATATATCGAAGTTATTGTTTATGCTTAAGCAAATGAATAGTTCTACATTTAAACAAGTTCATGTTTTGAATTTTAAAAAGACCAAGAAACCATTTTAAAGATGCTATGTAACCGATTTGGAAAATTACAAAAAAAGAAAAACAAATATTTAAAAAAAACACGCAATTTAATCATTATTTATAAGATTTTGGCACATTCTAAAAGTAACAAGCTTTATTGTTTACTCACTTCAACGCATGCGTATGTAAATTTCAACAATGTCGCATGAATCGTTTCATCTATTTTTAACTTTTTGGCTGTAATTGTGAAGTTCCCACGTGGAAAAAAACTAACAAGTACACTTTACTTTTGGAAATCCATTGCTTTCAAAAAATACGTTCAAAATAATAAAATGAACATATTTCTGACTCAAGCATAACACTCGATGAGTAGTGTTTGATTAAGTACCAATCGGATATGTGCACTAAGTATAATAGTGCCTGTAACTGTCCAATACAAAGTGAATACGGAAATAGCCTATACACTTATTTTGTCACATTACGATTTCATGAATGACTAACATAAAAAATGATTCGATAAAATTCGTAACGTAAATAATATGGGAAACTACCAATGTTTTATTTTCTGTGAAATCAGTCCTATAGTTTACATTACAACGTTTATTAATATATATCTATTTGAGTGCAATTCAAAGCATTTGTTGTATATCTGTAAAACCCGAATCAACAAGAAATCACGAATCAACACTTTTTACGATAAAAAAGCAACAGCTGTTTTACCAATTATAAATACTAATGAAGCAGTACAAATTTAATTGAGTGATAGGAAGTACTAACAATAATAAATCAAAGTTCCTTTATTTTAGAAAATCGGTCTCAGGCAGACAATTGCATTAAAATGTAATTGTTCTCATATTTTGATTAACTTTGTAGTATTTCATTCGATGTCTTTAAACAAATTCTTTAATTAAGCACGCGAAATAAAGGAATACATTGAACACAACAGCATGTATCAACTGAAATTTGAATTAGGGCGGATGACAGCAACGTTAATATCTGCAAGTGCTCTTAAAATACTATAGGTTTTTTATCTTTTCGATTTTCGGTAATGTTAAAGATACAACAAAAATCAGTGTTTTCCATAATTTAAGGTATGTATGACAAAAATGGAAAAAAAGTTGATTCGAAAATCTGTTCAAGAATATGTAAAGATAACTGTAATTGCAATAAAAAAAAATGCAATACTTAGATTTATATTTAATGACTAACTTATGATTTGCTGGTCATTTTATTTCCTTAAGTAATTTGTTGTATTATGTATATTAACACAGCGACCTTTATTTAATATAAAAACATGTAAGAAAACAAATTATTCGACACTTACAAAAATGATATAATCAGTTGATTGAAATTGATTTAAAACTCTACAATAATGAATTCGGAAATGGCAAAATACGTTATAAACTTCTAGAAGTCCGCATTGCGAATGGTAAATACACTGCAATCGGTTGATCACATTTTATGTGTAACAACAAACGCATGTGATTGTTCTACTAGCACGTGATATTATTTACCGGACATGATTGACACAACTATAACGTTTTTATTTCTTATATGGTTAATCCACTCGATATTATTGCATGAAGTTATTTATGCATTTAGCTCATAGGCCTTGATTGATATTTAGCCCATTTGAATAATGAGCTTCTTTCAAAACACGACCAATAAATAAAACCGTCACATACATTATATGTTTTCATGAATTCAAATAGTTGTTAAGCGTTTAACATATGCAATGCATTTGCGGGGGGGGGCTAATCACATAGGATAATTTAAAAAATACCAAACTGCTGTCGGACTGAATGATCCTCGGACTGCTATAGAAACATGACAAAAGCATCGGCAAAGCTATCAATCATTTCCAGCGGACATGCGCAATGTTTCAACGTTCATATAAGTGGTGTTATTATATTAATCAATCTCATAAAGAACATTTCAGAATGGCAAACATGTAAACAAAAATATAATAAAACATGGAATGCCTTTATTTTTTATAAAATAATTACCAATAGCGTTCAATCGCTGATGGTCTTACTAGATAATAGTACATATATAAGTTATGCATTCTTCGTGTTCAGATAGAGAAGTGAAGTTACGTATGTTGCGTGAAATCTCAGCGGCGACCTTTATTCGAAACAAGCGCTTCAGATAAAATGACAATGAGTGTAGAACAGAACTCATTTCTGTTATAAATAATATGTCAAGTGTCAGCTTTGAAAATTTGTCAGATGATGAAAAATTACTTGCGACTTTTAAAAATGATAATAACGCATATGTTGCTGCCAAAACCTGCTGTAAGATTTTATACGAACGCAAACAATTTTTATACTCTAGGACATAATCATACTTTTACTGTATACATGTATATACAGAGTCTTAATTAGAATATCTATGGTAAAACTGTTTTTTTTAAATAGAATGAAAACTTTGTTTTCTATAAATGTTGTAGTCATGTTAAATGCAAAGTTTTTTAAATGAACAGTCTCTAATAAGTCATTTATGACTGGTTACATTCATGTCATTGTGTTATATTGTATGCAAATTGTATTATGGACATGCAATGTGATTGAGACTTTAATACAGTATTTGTTTGTTTGTTTGTTTGTTTGTTTGATAAAACTATTATATCGACATTTATCTAATCAGAGATTTTAAAGCAGTAATGATCGTACAAAATTAAAGAATTGGACATGGCGTTACATAAATGAACCTTGATTAACACCCTGGGAGAGGCAATCACAATGTTTGATAACACTGGAATGTTGTAATTTGTATCGATCCTGTAACCGCTACAACATCATGACAAAAGGACTGGCAACTTATCATGTCAACCTGAAATAATCCGTGTGCCAACGTCCATGGTCTTCTTCGATAAGTTGTAAACAGATTAACAGAAATTTAACCATACCGGTAAACATTATTTTGTATTTATTAAAAAATATTAGTTTTGAAAAAAAATAAATAGGGCCCCAATAATGTTAAACGTCTTAAATATTGTAAACACTAAGCGTTTACGTCTGTACATTATTGTGTTTAAATATATTTAAAACTCTTGTTTATAACATGCATCTTCTTTGCGTATTAAAACAGCAGTTAAAAGCAATGTTAAGTAGCATGTGATCAAATGTTTAGGAAATAATTTAAATCATATGGGTGATTCTTAAAACATCTAACATAAAAAAGCATGCACTTTTAGTAATTTAACTCACTCATTCATCTACAATTATCACCCGTATTGAACCTCTCTCACAGTCTTGATTTGATTAGTCATTAAACGATCAGTGTGTGAATACCCTGTTACAATAACAACATAATTTTAAGAGGGCGGTTATGTATTAAACTGCTTTGACTTTCTTGACTGGTCGTGCTTCGTGAATCATTAGCAAACTGTAAACGTTGTTTTACC
>VMBQ01011377.1:10016-21397 GCA_007657795.1 Dreissena rostriformis | reverse complement strand
TTGTTAAAATATGTACTGATCATCCAATTCATGCTGAGTATGATACTTTATCGATGTAACTTTAATTCACCGTTTTTCCGCGAATTTCTTTCTTCGAAATACGAAGTGCTATACCTTTTATCACAGAAACAATGTTCCGTGTCTGAAAGCTAAATGAACAGAACATAAATGCAAAAAAGCTTAAGAATTCGCCCCTCGCGCATGGCTTTTGTTGTTTTCGGTCATCGAAGTGCCATCCGTCATGAAAGTATCCGCATACCCGGCGTGTTATCAATGATTTATAAATCTTCATTCTTATCAGACACAGCAATATGTTGCTTCTAAATTGTCGCGTACTTTTGAGGAGGTAGGAGTGCGGGTCCTCTGTGTACATGCGCTCGTCCACGGCGATGACGACATACTCGGATATCCGGTCATCCACGTGCGCCTTCAGCAGACGACTGAAGTCGATCAGGCCGTGGTGGTCACCCAGAAACACGTAGAATGGAAATGAGAAACCCATAGACTAGAAACAAGTACGTGTAGAGTGTCAACAAAATACAAATGAGTATTGCTGGGGCAAAACAGGACGCAATGCATTTGCGTTAAGTGTCGCCCCATATTAGCTTGTGCAGTCAGCACAGGCTTATCAGGGACGGCACTTTCAGTCTATACTATTTTTTTTGCTAAGAAGATACTCCCTTTAAACAAAAAATACCATAAAAGCGGAAAGTGTTGTTCCTGGTTAGCCTGTGCGGCTTGCACAGGCTCATCTGGGACGACATTTTATGCACATGCATAAAGCCCTGTTTTTCCAGCGCGCGGCTAAAATAGAGTTTATAATTAATGAAACATTTACCCAAGATTCACATATTGTAAAAAGATCGAAGATTCAAAAAGATCGAAGCATTATAAAAACACGATTGTAAATAAGTAACATGGTAAAGTAAACAAAAACACGTAGTTTGCCAAGGGGAACAAGAAGCCATGAATAGTCGACAGGTACACGAATAATGTCGTAACGGTCGGATCGTTAACAATAGCACGTACGGTACATTATAATTAAGTAACATGTAGACTGTATACGTGTGAAGAGGAGGTGTAAGAAACATGTTCATTCTAAATGGTAACGCTTGAACATGTTCATGTATCGGTTCATGTAAAAGAAAAAAAGCATTTTTACATCGTAAATTCTCGTTTTAATCAATGCGATACTGATCCTTAATGAACACGTTTTAATACCGGTCTCAAATTTACCTATGCATTAGATGATATGAGTATATATCTTTTACGAATGTAGGTAAAAATGCCAGAGGTAAAAATGCCAAAGGTAAAAATGCCAGAGGTAAAAATGCCAGAGGTAAAGTGGTAAAAAAGCCAGATGTTATATAGTCAAATAGAGAATTGAGCAATATTTTTAAGGATATTGAGTATTGTAGTAATAACATTTTTTGTGTATGTTATTGATGACATTTTTTTAATTGAACCTTTTATATTTATTATAATTGTCTCACTAAAAAATGTAGACTGTAATTTTGTTGTTTTGTTCTTTATGCATCCTGTTTATTGGTTGGGATTTTTTGTGTCTTTGATGAATCAGTCATTAAAGAAAACTTATTAAATTCTTTTTAACAATTATAGAATTTTAATATTGTAATTGAATATTTTGATTTTTGAGGGCAATAAATTATTAAAGCAATGGTGTATTGCTCGATAAACATAATGCATAAAGTACATAAACAGCAAAGTTACAGTCTAAATTTATTAGTGACACAATTATAATAAATAAAGCATTTTCAATTAGAAAAAACGTCATCAGTAACATAAGCAAAGTAATACCTACAATACTTAGTATCCTTAAACAAATATTGCTAAAAACTCTATTTTACTGTAAAACATCTTGCATTTTAACCTCTAGCATGTTTACCTATGTTTTTTTTTACCACTTTACTTCTGGCATGTTTACCTGTGGCATTTTTATCACACGCCATCTTTTGCACAACAATTAGTTGCCTTTTTTTCATTGGCGGTTAATAACAACTCCCTCTAATATGCCAAATGTTATTATTACACTTCCTGGCTATGATTAACTAGACATGAAGTTATCGAATCTGTCATATGTACGCCAATTTTCAATTAAATCTGACTTCCCCGCGGTCTTGTGATCAGGATAAGATGCACCATAACAACGTCGATGCGACGCTTGTAAGTTTTAAAGGGATTAATTTACTTATTTCTTAGAAACCAAAACCAAAATAAGATGATGCATTATTGATTATACCGTTCTATATTTAAAGAAATGAACTGAGTCATATTGATACCATGTTCACTGACTGCTCAATCAGTTAATTCATGACAAACACATCCACCGATTACAATTAACGATATACACAGCAGGAAGCATTGTAATTAAAATTAATGAATTATACGGTGTATTGATGCCAAGAGAGTCTGCGAGTTAGGTATGTTTTCCAAAGTCTTAACTTTTTAATTGATTGAAAAAGTCTATCAAGGAGTGTCACGTTCTGATTGATGACGCATGTCTATCAAAGAGTGTCACGTTCTAATTGATGGCAAATATCTATCAACGAGTGTCACGTTCTTATTGATGGCAAATATCTATCAAATAGTGTCACGTTCTAATTGATGGCAAACATCTAACAAAGAGTGTCATGTTCTAATTGATGGCAAATATCTATCAAATAGTATCACGTTCTAATTGGCGGCAAAGGTCTATCAACGAGTGTCACGTTCTAATTGATGACAAAGGTCTATGGAAGAGTGTCACTATCTACTTGATGCCAAATGTCTTTTACAGAATGTCACGTCCTAATTGATGACAAAGTCTATCAAAATGTGTCACGTTCTAATTGATGGCACAGGTATATCAAGGTGTGTCGCCGTACTTACTGCGCGTCACTCGGTACGACTGCTCCACAATGTGATACATTTCCTCACCGGAAGAAGAATACGGCTCCTCGAAATAAAGGGCGCCCTGCAACCGGATGTTGTGGTCCTTCACGAGCGTCTTCAGGCTCTCGGCTGTCTCGTTCCAGGTGTAGCTCGCACCAACCACCAATGTCACCCTAGGAAAATGACAGACGGGTGGTAACATAGCTATATATAGATCCGGTACACTTTTAAACAAACGCTTCAGTAACAACATTACGTACATAAAAGTGTATTTAAAATCTATATAGAAATGGACCTACCGGTTCAATTGGTAATACTGCATGGTGATGAGTATGGACTTGGAGATAAATGTGCTGTTTTTAATAACGCACTTTTGCATTTATGAACTTCGACATCTTGCCGGGGATACCTGTTCCATTGGTAGTACTGCAGTTTGGCGAGTATAGACTTGGACCTACCTGTTCCATTGGTAGAGCTGCAGGATGGCTAGTAAAGACTTGGACACCTTGCTGGTGATAGCGTGATATCACGTGATAGCGTGCCTACCTGTTCCATTGGTAGTACTGCAGTATGGCGAGTATAGACTTGGACCTACCTGTTTCATTGGTAGAACTGCAGGATGGCTAGTAAAGACTTGAACACCTTACTAGTGATAGCGTGATATCACGTGATAGCGTGCCTACCTGTCCCATTGGTAGTACTGCAGTCTGGCGAGTATTGACTTGTACACCTTGCTGGTGATAGCGTGATATCACGTGAAAGCGTGCCTACCTGTTCCATTGGTTGTACTGCAGTTTGGCGAGTATTTATTTGTACACCTTGCTGGTGATAGCGTGAAATCACGTGATAGCGTGCCTACCTGTTCCATTGGCAGTACTGCAGAATGGCGAGTATTGACTTGTACACCTTGCTGGTGATAGCGTGATATCACGTGACAACGTGTCTACCTGTCCCATTGGTAGTACTGCAGTTTGGCGAGTATAAACTTGGACCTGCCTGTTCCATTGGAAGAACTGCAGGATGGCTAGTATAGACTTAGACACCTTGCTGGTGATAACGTGATATCACGTGATAGCGTGCCTACCTGTTCCATTGGTAGAACTGCAGAAGGGCGAGTATAGACTTGGACACCTTGCTGATGATTGCGTGATATCACGTGATAGCGTGCCTACCTGTTCCATTGGTAGTACTGCAGGATGGCTAGTATAGACTTGGACACCTTGCTGGTGATAGCTTGATATCACGTGATAGCGTGCCTACCTGTTCCATTGGTAGTACTGCAAGATGGCTAGTATAGACTTGGATCTACCTGTTCCATTTGGTAGTACTGCAGTATTGCGAGTATAGACTTGTACACCTTGCTGGTGATAGCGCGAAATCACGTGATAGCGTGCCTACCTGTTCCATTGGTAGAACTGCAGTATGGCGAGTATGGACTTGGACACCTTGCTGGTGATAGCGTGATATCACGTGATAGCGTGCCTACCGGTTCCATTGGTAGTACTGCAGTATGGCGAGTATATACGTTTACACCTTGCTGGTGATAGCTTGATATCACGTGATAGCGTGCCTACCTGTTCCATTGGTAGTACTGCAGGATGGCTAGTATAGACTTGGACACCTTGCTGGTGATAGCGTGATATCACGTGATAGCGTGCCTACCTGTTCCATTGGTAGTACTGCAGTATGGCGAGTATAGACTTGGACACCTTGCTGGTGATAGCGTGAAATCACGTGATAGCGTGCCTACCTGTTCCATTGGTAGTACTGCAGGATGGCGAGTATAGACTTGGACACCTTGCTGGTGATAGCGTGATATCACGTGATAGCGTGCCTACCTGTTCCATTGGTAGTACTGCAGTATGGCGAGTATAGACTTGGACACCTTGCTGGTGATAGCGTGATATCACGTGATAGCGTGCCTACCTGTTCCATTGGTAGTACTGCAGTATGGCGAGTATAGACTTGGACACCTTGCTGGTGATAGCGTGATATCACGTGATAGCGTGCCTACCTGTTCCATTGGTAGTACTGCAGTATGGCGAGTATAGACTTGGACACCTTGCTGGTGATAGCGTGATATCACGTGATAGCGTGCCTACCTGTTCCATTGGTAGTACTGCAGTATGGCGAGTATAGACTTGGACACCTTGCTGGTGATAGCGTGATATCACGTGATAGCGTGCCTACCTGTTCCATTGGTAGTACTGCAGTATGGCGAGTATAGACTTGGACACCTTGCTGGTGATAGCGTGATATCACGTGATAGCGTGCCTACCTGTTCCATTGGTAGTACTGCAGTATGGCGAGTATAGACTTGGACACCTTGCTGGTGATAGCGTGATATCACGTGATAGCGTGCCTACCTGTTCCATTGGTAGTACTGCAGTATGGCGAGTATAGACTTGGACACCTTGCTGGTGATAGCGTGATATCACGTGATAGCGTGCCTACCTGTTCCATTGGTAGTACTGCAGTATGGCGAGTATAGACTTGGACACCTTGCTGGTGATAGCGTGATATCACGTGATAGCGTGCCTACCTGTTCCATTGGTAGTACTGCAGTATGGCGAGTATAGACTTGGACACCTTGCTGGTGATAGCGTGATATCACGTGATAGCGTGCCTACCTGTTCCATTGGTAGTACTGCAGGATGGCGAGTATAGACTTGGACACCTTGCTGGTGATAGCGTGATATCACGTGATAGCGTGTCTACCTGTTCCATTGGTAGTACTGCAGTATGGCGAGTATGGACTTGGACACCTTGCTGGTGATAGTGTGATATCACGTGATAGCGTGCCTACCTGTTTCATTGGTAGTACTGCAGTATGGCGAGTATAGACTTGTACACCTTGCTGGTGATAGCGGGATATCACATGATAACGTGCCTAACTTTTCCATTGGTAGTACTGCAGGATAGCTAGTATAGACTTAGACACCTTGCTTGTGATAGCATGATATCACGTGATAACGTGCCTACCTGTCCCATTGGTAGTACTGCAGTTTGGCGAGTATAGACTTGGACCTACCTGTTCCATTGGTAGAACAGCAGGATGGCTAGTATAGACTTAGACACCTTGCTGGTTATAGCGTGATATCACGTGATAGCGTGCCTACCTTTTCCATTGGTAGTACAGCAAGATGGCGAGTATAGACTTGTACACCTTGATGGTGATAGCGTGATATCTCGTGATAGCGTGCCTACCTTTTCCATTGGTAGTACTGCAAGATGGCGAGTATTGACTTGTACACCTTGCTGGTGATAGTGTGATATCACGTGATAGCGTGCCCACCTCTTCCATTGGTAGAACTGCAGGATGGCTAGTATAGACTTAGACACCTTGCTGGTGGTAGCGTGATATCACGTGATAGCGTGCCTACCTGTCCCATTGTGAGTACTGCAGTATGGCGAGTATAGACTTGTTCACATTGCTGGTGATAGTGTGATATCACGTGATAGCGTGCCTACCCGTTCCATTGGTAGTACTGCAGGATGGCGAGCATAGACTTGGACCTACCTGTACCATTGGTAGAACTGCTGGATGGCTAGTATAGACTTGTAAACTCTGCTGGTGATAGCGTGATATCACGTGATAGCGTGCTTACCTGTTCCATTGGTAGTACTGCAGTTTGGCGAGTATAGACTTGGACCTACCTGTTCCATTGGTAGAACTGCAGGATGAAAAGTATAGACTTAGACACCTTGCTGGTGATAGCGTGATATCACGTGATAGCGTGCCTACCTGTTCCATTGGTAGTACTGCAAGATGGCTAGTATAGACTTGGACCTACCTGTTCCATTGGTAGAACTGCAGGATGGCAAGTATATACTTGTACACCTTGCTGGTGATAGCATGATATCACGTGATAGCGTGCCTACCTTTTCCATTGGTAGTACTGCAGTATGGCGAGTATAGACTTGTACACCTTGCTGGTGATAGCGTGATATCACGTGATAGCGTGCGTACCTGTTCCATTGGTAGTACTGCAGTTTGGCGAGTATATACTTTTACACCTTACTGGTGATAGCGTGATATCACGTGATAGCGTGCCTACTTGTTCCATTGGTAGTACTGCAGTTTGGCGAGTATAGACTTGGACACCTTGCTGGTGATAGCGTGATATCACGTGATAGCGTGCCTACATGTCCCATTGGTAGTACTGCATTATGGCGAGTATAGACTTGGACACCTTGTTAGTGATTGCGTGGTATCACTTGATAGCGTGTCTACATGTTCCATTGTTTGTACTGCAGGATGGCTAGTTAAGACTTGTACACCTTGCTGGTGATAGCTTGATATCACGTGATAGCGTGCCTACCTGTTCCATTGGTAGTACTGCAGTATGGCGAGTAAAGACTTTTACACCTTGCTGGTGATAGCGTGATATCACGTGAAAACGTGCGTACCTGTTCCATTGATAGTACTGCAGTTTGGCGAGTATAGACTTGTACACCTTGCTGGTGAAAGCGTGATATCACGTGATAACGTGCGTACCTTTTCCATTGGTAGTACTGCAGTTTGGCAAGTATAGACTTGGACACCTTGCTGGTGATAGCGTGATATCACGTGATAGCGTGCCTACATGTCCCATTGGTAGTACTGCATTATGGCGAGTATAGACTTGGACACCTTGTTAGTGATTGCGTGGTATCACGTGATAGCGTGTCTACATGTTCCATTGTTTGTACTGCAGGATGGCTAGTTAAGACTTGTACACCTTGCTGGTGATAGCTTGATATCACGTGATAGCGTGCCTACCTGTTCCATTGGTAGTACTGCAAGCTGGCGAGTAAAGACTTTTACACCTTGCTGGTGATAGCGTGATATCACGTGATTGCGTGTCTACCTGTTCCATTGATAGTACTGCAGGATGGCTTGTATAGACGTGTACACCTTGCTGGTGATAGCGTAATATCACGTGATAGCGTGCCTACCTGTTCCATTGGTAGTACTGCAGTTTGGCGAGTATAGACTTGGACCTACCTGTCCCATTGGTAGTACTGCAGTATGGCGAGTATAGACTTGTACACCTTGCTGGTGATAGCGTGATAATACGTGATAGCGTGTCTACCTGTTCCATTGGTAGTACTGCAAGATGGCGAGTACAGACTTTGACACCTTGCTGCTGATAGCGTCATATCACGTGATAGCGTGCCTACCTGTTCCATTGGTTACTGCAGTATAGCGATTATGGACTTCGACAACTAGGCAGTGATAGCGTGATATCACGTGATAGCGTGCCTACCTGTTCCATTGGTAGTTCTGCAGTATGGCGAGTATAGACTTGTACACCTTACTGGTGATAGCGTGATATCACGTGATAGCGTGCCTTCCTGTCCCGTTGGTAGTACTGCAGTATGGCGAGTATAGACTTGTACACCTTGCTGGTGATAGCGTGATATCACGTGATAACGTGCCTACGTGTTCCATTGGTAGTACTGCAAGATGGCTAGTATAGACGTGTACACCTTGCTGGGGAAAGCGTGATATCACGTAATAGCGTGCTTACCTTTTCCATTGGCAGTACTGCAGTATGGCGAGTAAAGACTTGTACACCTTGCTGTTGATAGCGCGATATCACGTGATAGCGTGCCTACCTGTTCCATTGGTAGTACTGCAGTGTAACGATTATGGACTTGGACAACTTGGCAGTGATATCGCGCTATCACGTGATAGCTTGCCTACCTGTTCCATTTGTAGTACTTCAGGATGGCTAGTAAAGACTTGGACACCTTGTTGGTGAAAGCGTGATATTACGTGATAGCGTGCCTACCTGTTCCATTGGTAGTACTGCAGGATGGCGAGTATAGACTTGTACACCTTGCTGGTGATAGCGTGATATCACGTGATAGCGTGCCTACTTGTCCCATTGGTAGTACTGCAAGATGGCTAGTATAGACTTGTACAACTTACTGGTGATAGCGTGATATCACGTGATAGCGTGCCTACCTGTTCCATTGGTAGTACTGCAGTATTGCGAGTATAGACTTGGACACCTTGCTAGTGATAGCGTGATATCACGTGATAGCGTGCCTACCTGTTCCATTGGTAGATAGAACTGCAGGATGGCGAGTATGGACTTCGACACCTTGGCGGTGGAGGGCTGGGTTGTGACGAATGTCCGCCTTGTTTGAACGTCTTCCTCACTCCAGCTCTTAGAGTCGTGACATTTCTGAAAATATAAAACAATGTGAAACCTTATTATTTCTTAATACATGACAGTATTAGCTAATTAATGACATAATTGACAAGCCAGTAGGGAGCATTTCTTATTGTAATCATGGCCTGTTTCAATGGTAGGCACTTCTGGAAAATATACAAGACATCTTACTTTACATTATAAGAATGGGTCTTAATATTGGAATGTTTTAGATTGGATTAGCCTGCACATAGCATTCTGTAACAAATACATTCCGTTAGAACAAGCAGACCACTCCAATGATTTATGTGCATGTATTTTTTTTCAAAATAGTAAAACAAAACGTTTTGTCCCCAAAACTAAACAGTAATATCCGTGATCAAATTTAAAACAAAACGAGCGTTAATAGCATATCCTGTCCAAGTCGGATGTTTGCATAGGCGCCTTTTCGCTATTTTGTTTGCTTTAATAAAGAATTGCCTTGATAAAGAATGATACATGCGAGTTTGTGTGTCTCGGAATAATGTATCGTCATGGGCATCCATACACAAATCGTGCAGTGGTGAAACTTGCACCATAATCCTGAGGTATTTTTATTATTGAAAACAAACGACAATATCCGTCGCTTGTACTAGCTCATGAACCATTCGCTATAAATGAGGTTGAACATGAATTTGAACGTGCTGTGTTTCTACAGTGAGGCCAAACAAAATTGCTGTCAAATTGCAACCTGTTAGTTAACTCAATAGACGGCTTTATAAAAATATACACGTATAATTAGGCCACCTTCATGTCCGCTAATCACAAATCCAATATCACCAGGTATTTGTATCCATAATTTTTGTAATTGTACTGAAATCACGATTTTCAGTTTGTAATTTACTACAGATGAAATTACAGATAATGTTAGTGTTTTTAAAAACGTGTGATAATTGCCTCAATTACATGATTATGTACCTCAGCATGATTGTGCAAACTGTATATGGACACAAACTTATATTTAATGAAAACTATATACAGAAATTGGTACAGGAGAACTTGCAACATTGTTTTTCCAGTGACAGTTATATAGTCCTGCTTTTCCATCTTATAAATAAAAGTGTATACACCCTTTCAGTTATTCGCATTTACTAGTGTTAGAGTTGTGTCCCTTAGCCGGATGTGACGTCAAGCGGGGAAAAACAAAATCAGCCGGAGAGAGTATTGTAGAGTGTAGCTGAAAAAATCAACGTCTCTTGCACTATATATGCGAAAGTTGCACAATTTTTTATTTATTTTTTATATTTTATTGATGCATATTAAAGCTATCGCTTTTTGTATATTTCATTTAAGTTAGCTAAAATGTGAAAAAATACATTAAACATTCCGTTCAATTTCAATGACTGGGTGTCAAGAAAAATTTCATGTTAGTACATAAACTTTGAACTTAAATCAAAGATCTAAAAAAATATTGATAGATCTTTGCTTAAATGTAAATAAATTATATAAATTACAAATATTGAAAAAAAAACTTATTATGAGTTATTTTCCGATAGTTTATATTTTTAATGGTATTGATTATTGGCATAATATGATTTGAGGGCTTTTTTCACCACTTTGGGAACATAACCCATACCATCGAAAATCGGAATTGACTTGTCAATTTTCTAGATATTTTTTGTATTCATACTCAATTGTTTGTTGTTAAAGTTACGTGAATATTTTTTTTTAAGTAGCTATAATGCTTAAAACCTGCCTTTTTATTTTGTTGCAGCTGTTTCCGGAGGATGTCCCTTGGGCTGTTTTACCTCAACTTCCAGAAAGATGCAAAGTAATAGAGTTGAGATTATGGTTGAAATGCCGGGGACATTTACATTTTACTTATTTATTTGTCATATTTATTAATTTTTTAATAAGTCATGAAAGTGATAACCGGTAAAAAGGAATACAGAGTATTTAAATAATATAAATTAGATATAAAAGTATTCATTTTTTTATTATTATTTTATTATTTTATTGTCAGGGTTTGTGAGATTTAAGTCAAATCATATTTATTTATTTTAATCATATGATGTCTGTTCATGTTGGTGCAATTCCTGTATCTGATTTTTTTTTCAGATTTTGTTTCCTGAAATGTATTGATGTTAATTACTGATTTCTAGCTATCACATGTTGTCTTTCATAATTTATTTCGCATTTTATGATACTTCATACTGTTTAATGATCTCTGCTACTCAAATGTGCTAATCTTGCATTATTTCTATGTAATAAAGCTTATATCATTGTTTAACAAGTGGTTTTACTCAATGGATTCCACAAACCTGTAGCATATAAGATATCCTCTTGAATCTGATTCAAATTGCCACT
>VMBQ01011376.1:5556-21040 GCA_007657795.1 Dreissena rostriformis | reverse complement strand
TGCGATTGATACTTAAATTTGATTTGTGAAGGTCAAATTACCAAAAGTTAAAAAAAGCTAAAACTAAACAAAAACAAATGATCGAAAAAACAGTTTTACCATCCTCTCATTCTGATACAGCTGCTGCCTGTCTGTGTTGATATTGACCTCTCTACCATTCCCAGATCTTGCAGACGATGGACTTTTATTTGATCTGGATGACCTCTGACCTTCAGATGTTGACCTACTTTCTCTCGCTGACCTTGCTGACCTATTTTCTCTCTCCGGACCCAACAATCTGTCTCCTTCATTTGACCTCTGTGACCTTTCACCTTCTTGTGGCCTCTGTGACTTTTCACCCTTATTTGACCTCTGGGACCTTTCACCTTCTTGTGACCTCTGTGACTTTTCACCCTTATTTGACCTCTGGGACCATTCACCTTCTTGTGACCTTTCATCTTCATTTGACCTCTGGGATCTTTCACCTTTATTTGACCCATGTGACCTTCCACCTTCATGTGACCTCTGTAAACTTTCACCTTCGTTTGACCTCAGTGAACTTTTACCCTGGTCTGACCTTTGCGAACTAACAACTTGATCTGTTTTCTCTGACCTTGCACTTTGATTTGACCTCGGTGTTATTTGACCTTGATCGCTGCCACGTGACCTTTGAGTCACTATGTCATTTGACCCTTCAGATTTGTGTGACCTTTCAGACCTAGGTGAATGCCCAGAGCGATCAGTATGTGGTTCTTCACTGCCATTAGATCGTCCCCTAATGTCCTTCTTTTGCTGTGCTTTATGGCTGTCACTGGATGGTTTTAACGCTGTAGTTTTCTCAACTTTATGTAAATGCTTTTCTCTTTCTCCCTCTGTCCTTTTGCTTGACTGTTGTTCAGTAAAAGTAGGGGTTTTAATGTTTTTCACACCTTCCTCAGTCAATGATTTTGGCACTGTGACATAATTTTTGGCACTTTCTGTCTGTTTTGTTGTCTTATCTTCAACACTGTTTAATGAGACTTCACTTTCACTCGAGGACCTTGGCAAAGTCAGTTGTAGATCTTTGTTGTACGCATTCATTCCATGCTCTGTAGGTTTCTCCGCTGCTTCGAAGTCGTGATGCAAGAATGGTTCCACCCTGTCCCTCCATGATACCTCTGAGCTGGCAGCCTTGTTAAGTAGCTCTGCAATAATATAGCAAAAACTGAATTGCAATACATTTTAAATTGCAAATATTTATATATATGTATATATATATTAAATGCTTCTGCTAGGAATTGAAAAGTGTAGGGTGCTTGTCTGTCAAAAGGGCACTTAAGCGTGCACCGTTATACATTAATTATCCCTGTGGGATATTTTCCATATTGCATCTTTTGTATATATATACATATATATAACACATTTCATAATACATGTATTTTCATAAAATTCTTTCAATAATTATATAAACTCCTTTCACTGTGAATTATAAGTTAATTTATTGAGAAGTCAAATGAAATTTGCTGTGCAAGAATGTGATCAGATAAAAACAAGAATCCGTCCGAGACGGGTGATGCTCCCCAAAGTTTTTTTTTGTCACAATATTGCACTATATATTCAGGTAAAAGGAAACGTCTTGAGGGGCATAACTTTGGACAAAACAAGAATTGCACTATATGTACAATGGACAATTTCAAAGGGCCATAACTCTGTG
Organism: Dreissena rostriformis; assembly: GCA_007657795.1. Lineage (NCBI taxonomy): Eukaryota > Metazoa > Mollusca > Bivalvia > Myida > Dreissenidae > Dreissena > Dreissena rostriformis. The sequence goes on along the minus strand of VMBQ01011376.1, from coordinate 19,368 downwards.
AAAAATAATCCGACCAGAACAGGTTGATAATATGCACATCTCCTCTTGGTAGTGAAGCTTCCCATAAAGTTTCATTGAATTCCAGTCATTAGTTGCTGAGAAATAGCCCGGACAAGAATTGCACTTTATGTTTGTAGTAAATGGAAAATTTCAAAGGGCCATAACTCTGTGAAAAATCAACCAGAACTGGCTGATAATATGCACATCTCCTTTTGGTACGTAGTGAAGCTTCCTATAAAGTTTCATTGAATTCCGGTCATTAGTTGCTGAGAAATAGCCCGGACAAGAATTGCACTTTATGTACAGTTAATGGAAAATTTCAAAGGGTCATAACTCTGTGAAAAATCATCTGACTAGAACCCGCTGATAATATTCACATCTCCTCTTGGAAGTGAAGCTTCCCATAAATTATCATTGAATTCCGGTCATTAGTTGCTGAGAAATGCCTGGACAAGTACAGTCAATCTTGTGGTCACGACCACTTGAATTGAGCGACTTTTGTCTTATGCGACCATTTTGAAATCCCCCCGAACATTTTCACTCTATTTTGATATCGTATTAAGCGACTTTTGTCTTACGCGACCAGTGACCGCTGATTTTCGTGTATTTTGATGTCCAAATCTTATTAAGCGCCCACTTTGAGGTAAAAGTGGTACCGTTCAGGGACAAATCAGTGTTAATTGTTTATCTAAGCCGATAAGATGTACGATTACACCTTTGTTTCGTTTTCACACCAGCCATTTTCCTTTGCCTCGATAACCGGTTTTGACCGGTGTTGATGCAGACTGCGTGTCATTTTTTTTGTGTTGAATAATACAGTGAGGTATTGATACACAGTCTACGGTTTAAAGAGTTTAAAATCTGGGACGTTAAGTGACAAACTTGGTCGCCGATTTTATTGCAGAAACAATGCGCCTACGCGACAAACATTTTCACATTGTTCTCGAGAGGTGTGAATAATCAACTACATTGTATTAATCTGTAACATGTGTCGAAATCCGTTCATTAAAAATTGAAATTGTAATAATGCTTAATTAGTTTGTGTTTGCAAATTTTCCCATCAGGCCTGTTTATTTAGATTTCAATCAACGTGTATTATTTATTTCCCTTTGTGCCATAATTGAGTCAGATTTCCATAATCTTACATGCAGAAATTAAAATGTCAAAACGGAAAGTGTTAACCTATATTAGAAAATTCAGGTAATGGCATTGTCTAAGAGTAAAACTGCACGTAAAAACGCGAAGGAGTTTGGAGTTGGAAAAAACGAAATTATCTGTGCAAAACCATTTACATTGTATTTAGTAAATTTTAGAAAAAGAGAAAACAAATAAAACACATTTAAAGCAAAATATTGTTTTATTCTTTTTATTTACATTTAGATTCATTTGATTTCAAAAGTTGAAATCATTGTGTCAAAAGGAGATAATCATACATCTGCATTTGAAATCGAAGGTCTGCATTCTTACCAAATGGCCTTGTTTTATTTAAAGACCATTTTATTAAGAGACCACTTTTGGTTACTCCCTTTAGTGGTCTCTAAATACAAGATTGACTGTATTGCACTATATGTAAAGTTAATGGAAAATTTCAAAGGGCCATAACTCTGTGAAAAATCATCCGACCAGAACCGGCTGATAATATGCACATCTCCTCTTGGTAGTGAAGCTTCCCATTAAGTTTAATTGAATTCCGGTCATTAATTGCCGAGAAATAAACCGGACAAAAATTGTGCACGGACGGACCCACGCACGCACGCACGGACAGACAAAGCGGTGACTATATGCTCCCCCCAAAAAATTTGGGGAGGCAATAATAAAGGCATGGTGGGACCTTGCACATGCTTCTTTGCGACAACACTTTCCGCCTTAACTGGATTTTCGCTATGAAGAGACTCTTTAAACTAAAAATCCCATAAAAGCGGAAGTGACGTCCTGGTTGACACTATACACATATGCATCCATTAAGCCCAGTTTTCCCAGAATGTGAGTAATTTGATTACCGTGCGTGACAGGTCCGGGTTGAGGTAAGTTCTCCTTTGTCTGTTGTAATGGTGGTGGGGTGAGCTCAATGAAACTGGTCTGCACTTCCACTGAATGCTGAATTTTGATTGGTTGATTTTCCAATGGCTGGTCTTTGCAAGATGAAGCTTTGGCAGCCTTTACAACCGGCTTTCCATGCACTATCTGTAAGAAGATGACACAAATATACGAGTCGCACTCTGAAAAAATGGGACTCCATGCATGTGCATTAACCCTTTGCATGCTGGGATATTTGTCTTCTGCTAAAATGTTGTCTGCTGAATTTCTAAAATTAGCATTTTCTTCGATTTTTTTTTCAAAGACTACTATCAGAATAGCAAACAGTTTGGATCCTGATGAGACGCCACGGATCCAAACTGTTTGCAAAGGCAAAATCCGGTTCCAGCGCTCAAAGGGTTAAGTGTTGTCTCAGAGTAGCCTGTGAAGTCATGTTAAACGAAATTAAGTAAGAGGCTAATGGCGACTTGATTGCTTTAGCTGGTAGAGATGCAGGGTGAGTAGCTTTTAACATTTCGAAACTTAACTGTTATGTGCAGATTTTGTGATGTTAGTGTCATAATTGTTGATTTTGACATCATTAGAACAAAGGTTCTGACTAAGTTTAATGAAGATTGGACTATAAATGTGACTTCTAGAGTGTTAAACCTTTGTGACTTCTAGAGTGTTAACAAGATTTTAATACAGTCATATAAGGAAAATGCCCCCGCCGCCCTGGCGGCCATGTTTTTCAATAAACTGGAACCAATTTCGAACTCAGCTGATATATCATAAGAACATTTACATGTATTCTGACCAAGTTTCATGAAGAATGGACTATAAATGTGACTCATAGAGTGTAAACAAGCTTTTTCTTTAATTTGACCTTAGTCCTGGTGACCTTGTCTTTGATCTTACCTGACCCAGTCTGAACTTGGCCATATTATGATTGGGAAAATTGGAAGAATTCTTCTGACCAAATTTCATGAAGATTGGACAATAAATGTGGCCTCTAGAGTGTTAACAAGGCAAATGTTGATGACGGGCGACGCACGACGAAAAAAAAATGCAATCACAAAAGCTCACCATGAGAACATTGTGCTCAAGTGAGCTAACATGAGGTGACCCAATCTGTCAAGTACTTCAGATATTGTGCAGATCAAAATTTTAATATTTTAACTCGAGTGTGCAAGTGGAATTATACACCCCTTAATTTATGGCTTCATTACAAGTGCCTTTTCAAGCAAACGTTTAAACAGGTCATACCTTTGGTTTACATGGATGGTTGCTTTTCCACTCGACATGCTGTGATTTGCCTTTCTCAATCTGTGACAGGATATTTTCGTACTCCGTGCGAAGTTTGAGTATTGACCGACGAACAGCTAGACCTCTCAACCAGGCCTGAAATACATCATAGGACCTTCAGTGGATATGCATCAACCTTTCTATGAGTAAACGAGGTTTAATGCAAGTGTGTAAAGTATCGTCCCAGATGAGCCTGTGCAGCCTGCACAGGCTCATCAGGGATGACACTTTCTGCGTTAACTGGATTTTCACTTAGAAGAGACTTCCTTAAACACAAAATACAACAAAAGGTGAAAGTGTTGTCCCTAATTAGTCTGTGCAAACTGCAAATGCATAAAGCCTGGTTTTCCCACAATGTGGCTTATATAATAGGTCATTCAGTAACTTTTTAATTAATAATAAAGTAAAGATCTAGAGCAAAATAGAAGGGTGCTTCCCTTTTGCTTCCCCCTCCTGCCCCTCTTGACTGGGCTGCACAAAAAGTAAGCAAACCATTTGACATTTAAGTCATTCATACAAATATCCAGGCTAAAATTAACACAGGCTTTAATTTACACTCACACACTCGCAAAATGCCAGTTTAGAAATTAATTATGCTAGTACTCTATGTTGCCTCCTGCAAAATATGCAAGTAAACTTTTAAAATAACAATAAACATTTTCGTTTAACATCGTAAACTTTAATTTTTTAATTCATCGCAAACTTTCATTTAAAAAAATCTCGCATCAATTTCAAAGAAAGATACCAATGAGCAACATGTCAACAATAGCATGAATAAATTAGCAGTTTGAAAAGGTTTACCAATAAGTTTTATTCTTACATCATTTTGCTCTTTGGGTCGGGTCTTATGCTGGTTAATTTGGTTAATGATTGATATATTGGGCCGTAAAGACTAGATAGGTCACAGATATGGTCATATGTGATTGCTCTTGTGACTGGTGTACATTTACAAGTAAGCCTAAAGGTTTATAAAAATAAAACACAACAGTTTTTCAATCTTTATTATTGATTGTGCCCTTAAACTTTATGTTAAAAGAAAATACTACAATTACATTTAATTACTGTAAGAACATTTTTTTTTTAAGAAAAAAAGGTTTAAACCTCCATTAAGAAGAGTTTGCTAATACTTAATAAAAATAGCAAGTAGAAGTGATTTTTGCGAATTGAAATATAAGTCACTTGCAAAAACCGTTAAATTCAAGCCCTGCAAATATTTAATAGCACGTGAAACAAGACTATTGCCAAGCAATGATGTCCCCAACCGGCTCCACCGTTGTAAGATTATTATTTTTATATATTTGTTGCCATAGCAACCAAATTTGTTGACGTAGGAACAAAATGAAATGACGTGCATAATGTCCATATTGCCATCTATCCATGTTTCAAGTTACATGAAAAAATATAAAGAACTTTTAAAGTTATCGCAGGATCCAGAAAAGTGTGACTGACTGACTGACTAACTGACACACACACAGAGCACAAACCATAAGTCCCCTCCGGTGGAACTGGTAGGGGACAAAACTTGTGCATAAAAGGCTATTTACAAATGTTTGACTTAGATTTTTTTTTAATTAAGCCAAATGTAAGACAATGTCATCACACTGGCATGGGTCTCCACCCTATCTCTTTTTTGTAGCACCATCATCCTTTTGTGATTTCAGATCTTTTCTTGAAATTTTCAGCTTGAACTTTCTGGTCTCTGACATATGAAGTTTTGAAGGCACATGTATTCAATGACATAAACATGTACATTACAAGTCTCACAGCAATGTATTTTATCACAACTCTTATTGAGCCTCGCTCTGGGAAAATGGGGTTTAATGCATGTTTGTAAACCGTTGTCCAAGATTACCTTCGTGGTATGCACAGGCTAATCAGGGACGACACTTTCTGCCTTGACTTAATTTCCATTAGAAGAGACTTCCTTTTAATGAAAATTCTGAAACAGAGAAAAGTGTCATCCCTTATTAGCCTGTTGCAATGACTTTTGTGCACATGCATTAAGCCACATTTTTTCAGAGCGCAGCTCAATTTTTATTATAGCAATCCAAGTAGTATCCTTTTTAAGCTTTATTGCTGTCAGTATTAATGTTAACATTTGGAAAGTCCAAACTTCTTAGAGGTAAGCAAAATAACCTTTATCAAAAATGTACATCACTTTTTTTATCACTATATGGTGGCCTTTCAAAATTTAAAAGTTTTAAAGACATTTATTACAACCTTTCTCAAATCAACATCATGCCATGGACATAATGAGCTCAGTGGCTAAATGACTAATATGAGGAGCTCTCTGGGATAACAGGGCTTAATGCATGTGAGTAAAGTGTGATGCAAGATTAGGCTGTGCATTCTGCACAGGCTAAACAGGGATGACTATTTCCACTTAAATTACGTTTTTCGTTTCAAGGATCTATTTTCACACGAAAATCCAGTCTAGGCGGAAAGTGTTGTCCCTGAATAGCCTGTGCTTACTGCACAGGCTCATCTCTGACAACACTTAACGCACATGCAAAAAGCAGGGTTTTCCCAGTAAGGATTGTTTATGGTATAAATGTTCTAGCAAAAACACACTCAAGCCTCAACTCAGGGTAAGAGATGTTATCCCCCACTCAACCCTAACCTAGTTACTGAATTTTTGCATGAGAAAATTATACACAGTGTATGTATTTACTTTACTAGGTTCTTCCAGGGCTTTTCACCCTTATATAACAGGGGCTGATATTCTGCCCCTTCCCAATTGAAAATAAGGTCATTTTTTCCCAACATTGGCAGAAGAATTTCCCAACTTGTAAAAAAAAAACAACTTTACGGAATTTAAAGTTCTAATTTTACCAGGTTAATTTTAGTGGGAAAAAGGCTAACCTTATTGTTATTCAACTCGGGCAATTTCTGAAAGTCAGGTGACATATGAATTCTGAAGATATTCTAATGCTATATGACATCGAAGACAAAATCCGAGGAAAACAGCGATTTCAAATTTTGTTTTCATATGTACGAATACAATAGAAGCTAGTAGCATTTTTTTTTAATTGCTAGTCCTTGCAAGTTGCATAGACCGTCCGAAATTACCCGGATTTACATTCAAAGACAAAAAATAAGAACATTGGTCTAATTTAACTACACACGAACTCTTAATCCTCGTTACAGTATTTATTTTGGATCAACTGTAATAAGACATGCACTTTTCAGGGTACCTGAATTCGAATTATGTGCGAAATGTTGATATCTTCAAAATTATTTTTGGAAAAAGTTGACTTGTCCGCCATGTCTAAACAATGTTGTACTCCGACAATTTGATTGGTTAATCTGCAATGATGCGGCTAAACACGACAGGACATACAAGACTACAAGTTTAATTAATATGATAATAGGTTCTACTTAATTTACGGACAAAAGCTTATTTTATAACCACGTATTGCAAACAGTAATAAATATTTGGACATTATTGTGTACAACACATAATAATTGTTTTAATAATAAAGTAACGCGGCCAAAATAAATCTTATTTGTTGCTTGATGAAAAAAAGCGTTTAACATCTGCCAAGCTTTAATCAGCCTCTGGAATTTAAAGCTGGTTCGTTGGCTGCGGCGTAGTAGCTATGGTGTCTGCTTAGTGACTTGGGTTCTCGGTATTGATCCCGTAAGTGGGAGCGTCCTTTAGATCACCCTTAATAAGATGCCAAGTACTTGCCCTACCCAAGAAACAGGTTATTTCATGAAATGTCTCAAGTCAACTAAAGCTGTTGATTCAAGCATAAACTGATTTAACATAATCAAAATAATGTAATGTGTCAAATCAATTTTGATTGACAGGATTATAAATTTATAATTATGTGAACTGAAGGATAACTTACATTTTTTTTTTTGCAATTGAAATATATCATTAATTCCGGTGTTTCACGGGGTTTTAGTTTTCTTTTGCAAACTATTGTCCCCTTGTTTAAATTATGTTTCCACTAACAACTAGCCATTTTGTGGTAATTCAAAAATCACAGTCTAAACTGCATACACTTAGTTTGTAGCTGTATAGTAAATATTTGAAAGCAAACAAATATTAGGTTATATCATCCATTTTTTTATTTATTATTTATACATTCTAATAACACAAACAACAAACACAGATATTTCAGTAATCATATGAGCTTATTTATGTGTCAGTTTTTTTAGGCTTAGCCGCTAGAAGAAGCATGTAAATTATCTTAGTATATTCAGTACATAATTATATAAAACTTATATGGTAATGTATTGCGATACAAAACACTTCACATCATTAATTTGCACATAAAAGACTAGTAACACAATAAGTAAAGATTAAACACTGTCATAAACTTAGAAGAATATGTACGTACATGTACTTACAAAGTGATGTTATATTTTGAAAAATAATTAATAATTAATAATAATAATTGATAATTGAATAATGTTGAATGAATTCCTTATATATCAGTATCCATTCAATGCATTATGAAAAACAAGAACAATACAGAATAGTATGCAGTTTATTCAAAACAATATATTATACAATTTTATAACCTTTTAAAAAATAAAGAATGCTGGTTTTTTACTAGCGTATAACATATTTATCATGGAACAACAATCAACAGCCAATGTATTAATTTATTAAGCTAGTTACTACTGTTTATAATAGTCCAACTTGTTGACGCTCTCAAATATTAAGCTACTTTTTATATGGGTAATATTTGGAGCGTACAACGGGGGAAATGAATTTTGCACGCCTGAGCATTTTAAATCGAATATGGAATGGAATAACATATAATTTAGAACTATTTGTCACATGTTCCAAGTAAAAAACGATAGTAAACGTGCGCATATTCATTCCGAATTCACTCGCTGATGAATTACTAATATGACATTTATATTATAGACAAATTACGCGTACACGTTACCCTGTAGTGTCGACAATCCGCTTTTTTCTGATTGGTTGATATTTAAATCTGTTTCAAAACATGGCGTGAGGTTAGTAATTGTGTTGCGATTAAAGCAGACGTTTAACTCAAGAATTGTTCCCTGTCTAACTTCAATTCGACGATTTTTGACGTAAAGATGGACTGCTAAACTAAAACTTAATGAGTTGGTAATGTTATTTTGCAATTTTAAGCATATTGATGAAAATTTAAACTTTCTGGTTTCCACCACGTAATTGGTCCTTGGCCGATAAGACGTTCCAAAGAATTTAGCCCATATAAAAAGTATCTCTTAATTCTTTGCACGTCTTATAAATAAGAATACTGTTTATAATTTCACTGTCTTACTAAATGATCATAACGCCTACATACGGAGTGCTTTTACAAAACTTGTGGTAAGTTGTTTTATTACAAGTTTAACATTTAGTTGCAGACACTGGTCGACATATAGGCTAAATTTGCATTGGAACTATCGCTTTTCTTCAACATGTTAATTGCCTTCAAATTGTTAATTTAACAACCCATTGCGAATGTTTGCACATCTGGTCTTTATAATGCGATAGCTGATTTTTGTTTACAGACAGACAGATATAGATTCTACAACGTTCTTTAAAAGTTCACATATATGTTCCTTTGAAGTAAACCTACATAACCAATAAACAAGATCACCATGGCTAAAAACTTTATTTCATGGAAACTTTGATAGTTCAGGAATCCCTCCTTTGTTGATTTCTGGAAACCAAAACTGTCAGTTTTGCTCTATAGAATGGCTTGTGTGATGCCCATTGCGTGGCAGAACAGCTTCTACAAATGGAAAACATCAACATCTATGGTATACTGCTGACAATCATTAACGATTATTATTAGCAGGCGCGTTGTCTGGAAACAGTGTAAGTATTTTGTTATGTGCAGATTAAAATCAGAAGNACGTAAATGCGTAGTAGGATTACCTTATATGGCATAGCTCCTCCTACATTTCTTTTTCAAATCTCGCGAGATCACGCGGTAACTGTCATGGCCGAAATTTGACCGAGTTTTTATTGGGAAATCTAATTTTCGATAAAAGTATGTTTTATCTCGTTAACTGTTTATTTTTTTCGTCTGGGAATACAAATTGTTTTCTTGGGTGACCCTTACTCTAATTGCCGGAGAAAATGTTATTTTATAGATTTTGATTTTGCTCCATTGCTTGTATCCTCTCGACTTGTAACTCAAAACGTAGTGTTAACAGAGTCCAGAGTTACATTATTGCAACTAACCTTTACTCTGATGCTAATAACTAATTCGTATTTTTATAAAGAGGAAATTATATTTATTATATACATTTATTGGTACTAAATATGATATATTTGCAATATTATTTATGTGTTTTATGTTTTTCGGATTTTTTTTAATCGATTTATTGACTAAACAAAAGCCCTTTATACATGTTTTTCCGTTACTGTAATCAGTGCTTTTCCCAACCAGTCAGTGCGCATGCGCGGAAAATTCCAAATGTAAACAATAACGATCAACTGGTCTATTGTTATTTAACTCGGGCAATTTCTGAAAGTCAGGTGACATATGAATTCTGAAGATATTCTAAAGCTATATGACATCGAAGACAAAATCCGAGGAAAACTGCGATTTCAAATTTTGTTATCATATGTAGAAATACAATAGAAAGCTAGAAGATTATTTTTTTTAATTGCATGATGCTTGTATGTTCTTTTGTTTTATATCCATATGGCCNAATCCCTCCTTTGTTGATTTCTGGAAACCAAAACTGTCAGTTTTGCTCTATAGAATGGCTTGTGTGATGCCCATTGCGTGGCAGAACAGCTTCTACAAATGGAAAACATCAACATCTATGGTATACTGCTGACAATCATTAACGATTATTATTAGCAGGCGCGTTGTCTGGAAACAGTGTAAGTATTTTGTTATGTGCAGATTAAAATCAGAAGGTTAAAATAAGTCTAATATACAAGGTTAAAAGGTAAAAGCACAGTTATGATTTAGAATTTGAAGGTTGGAGGAAGCTGCTCAGCAAAGATGTTTAAAATGGCGCTTGATCGTACGGAGATGGGTAGACTGTTCCATGGACGAATGCTCCTAGGGAAGAAGGAATCTGCATGGAAGTTCGTCTTAGAATGAGGTATCAGGAAGTTCAGGTTTCTGGTTGGTATTAGGTGGTTATGGTCAACATGTACAAGGTTGTGGCGGATCTTGTAGATGAATGTGACTTCGCTTAGTTTGCGGCGTTGTTCAAGGGTTTGCCAATTTAGGGAAGTTATCATGTTGGACACACTGCTGGTGTAGCTGTAATCTAGGTAGATGTATCTCGCAGCTGACCGTTGAAACTGTTCTACCTTATAGATAAGGGACTGCTGAAAACCAACAGTAAATTAAAATCTTAAAATTTGATAAATGATGCAGATGTTTTGTAAATTCTAGTTTTTTGTTTAATTTTGAACAATCTGGAAGATTTTGTTACGGAAATTCATCTGTATTAGATTTATGGGGTTTGTTACGGAAATTCATCTGTATTAGATTTACGGGGTTTTAGGCCTAATCTTTATATAGTGATATGTAACCTCGGCAAAGTGCGAGCAGACGTGGTGTAAACAAGTTGAAACTAAGCTAAAATACAAAACAGTTAAATCGCAATATCGATATATTTTGTAAATAAACTTGTTTCTGATGGATTACAACCGCAACTTACCAGATTATTGCTAATGATCACATGTACAACTGCTTTCTGATAGCGAATTGAAATTGGGTCACGAACTCTGACATGTAAACAGCACGTACTGTAGGGTGGCGCATTTGAAATACCGCGAGAATACAGATGCCGACTATAATGTTTTTAAAAAATCATTATTTTTAAACAAGCGTTGATTGATTTATGAGGATAATAATAACACTGAGATATCGAATAGATCGAAACAAATAAATTCGAACAAAATCTAGATTCATGCAATACATTTTGGACGGGTTATATTTACCAAACTTATGTTGCCGAAAGTTATCGCGTTATGTAGTACACCAGTCTGTGGAATATGACTTGTTCCCTTAACGGCTTACGGCCGGGAAACAGGAAGCATAACAAAATAGAGCAAAAAAGCGTATTTTTGCGGTGAAAAACATGTAATTCAAGAGTATAGAGTACAATTCGCTACACAATAATGACTTTCATGACGTGATATTTCTTAAGGTATGCATATTTGTGTGATATAGCATTTGACAAAGTATCTATGTTGCTCCAGTGGTCTATGATTTTGCATCGCGAAAATAGATGACGCAGGCAGGAAATATTTTGCTTCCATAGTCTATTGGATAAGTCAACTTGTATTTCAGAAAAGTGATACAAATTAACGGTCAACGCCCTTAGGGCTTTTGCCCGTATTTAGAAAAATGTGAACGCTGTCATTACATTAACCTAAAAAACTTCTGACATTCGTTGTGTTGCTGTTTCTCCATAAAAAGGACTATTTGAAAATGAAATAAAATATATGGCATGGAATTAGCTGTACACTTATTTTAACTTTTAACTTATTATCACTTAATATCAGGTTAAGAATCTGATTTTACAGAAGAAATATAGAAATAGCTAGGTTGATATACTATATATCCATTAATCACTGTTAAACAGTTTTTTTTAAACACATTAGTGTCCACTTTATATTGGTAGCAGGCTCTTTCGGCCCCAAGCTCTTTCGGCCCAGTCCGAAATTTCAGGCTTATTCGGCCCCAAGCTTATTCGGCCCCAAATCGACCAGGCTCATTCGGCCCCATATTTTATTACACCTATTAACAGCGGGTGTATGATTGAATAAAGGTGTTCAAAATGATATATATTGTGTTGTCGGTTTGTTCCTTTGTATTGCTTGTGATTATTGATGATAAAATGAAATTAATTGAAAACCATTATTGTTTTACAAACTGTTACCAATGTATGTAATTGTTTTAATTGTTAAATTGTGCCGGCTTTTAATTGCATCGATTGTCGGTTTGTTTGTTAAATATTGCGTTTGATTAAAGGTGTAAATGTAGGTATTTGTTTCATATGTTCCATTGTTTTTTGTTGTTTTTTTGTCGGTTATTTGGCAACTCTTAACGGAATATTGCAAAAACGTATAAAAGTGCTATTAGTGTTTTCATTGGTATCATAAATCATTTTGCTGTCTATGTTATACTTTGGTTACTAGTTCTATAATTGTGCTGTGAAATTCACATGTGACGTTTGCGACAAATGGCAGCATCGCACCTGCAATACAGGTAAGTGTTTATTCAAACTCTATTTATTAAATACAATGTCTAAGATTTTCGACAGTCAATTAATTGTCCAATATTTAAGCGATTTTGTTTTTGTGTCCAAGTAACAAAGATTTTCCACTCGGCCCTCCCCTCACAAGTTTTTATTTCTGAGTGTATTTCTCATATATAATCTACATATGTTTCGCGTATACGATCTTTAATCTACAAAAGTTTCGTTTATACAAATACCATTGTTCCAAAATTAAAAAGTTGTATATGGATATCGACAAAATCTATTATAGCCGCCCTAGTATGCATACATTGATACTTTTGGTCACAAATACTAACAATAAAATTCAAAATTCTCTCGCGAAACATTGTAAAAATGCTTTTAAATGAGAACTGAGACATTTAATGCAAACGTGAATTAATCTAATTCCCTTATTACAATTTGTTAATCTGGTTACACACATGTATTTTACAACCTGATAAAGGTCATAAAACCGGGCATAGGTGCGGGTGCTATTCAATGGCTTCACTCGATAATGAAAGACGGGGTCGTAGTAATTAATGAATTATGATATGGAGTTTATTATTATAGTCTCATGCAATATTTATATTTTTCATAATTTTGATTATATAAAACATTAAGATGATGATGCAATACAGGTTAGTGTCAATGCCAACTGACTAGCTAAGATTATCGACAAATGAATTATTTTCCTAAGTAAGCTTGAACATGGGTCTAATTTGCCAATTTTTAATTTATTTTATTGTCATGGTTATAATTTGCCAATTTTTTAATTTGTTTTATTGTCAGTTCAAAGTTTACTGATTTATCAACTTAAATCTACATTTTTTGGTACCTGTTAATCCGAATACACACCACACATGTATTTAACAACCTGATAAAGGTCATAAAACCGGGCATAGGTGCGAGTGTGCTAGACAATGGCTTCATTCGATAATGAATGACGGGGTCGGAGTAATTAAAGAAAACAACATCTGTTTAATGCATTAACGATGTGTGAACAAGTGTATGCTGTCAATTAGAATAAAAATTGATACTTTATTGGTTATGATGATAATTATGATGATGATTATTATTATGCTGATGATTGTGACGCTTATGATGAATGATGATGATTAATATTAATATGATGATTATTACGATGATGTAATTGCATTATTAATAAAATGAACAACTTGTGTGCAGTAAATTATGTATTATGTAATTATAGTAAATTAATGTATTGTGTTGTTAAGACGTATGTATTCCTTATCGTTATAACTTTAACATTATCCAAATATATGTAATATAAATTAT
>VMBQ01011375.1:0-22756 GCA_007657795.1 Dreissena rostriformis | reverse complement strand
GCTCGTCCAAGGCCAAACATGACATCATCATCAAACAGGAGGTCAGTGCTCGAGCAGCATTTACAGCAGTTTATAATTTCGCTTGACTATTTGCTTGACTATCCACCGAATAGTCAGAGCTGTACAACTCACTCACATGTCAGCATTGGCATATTGCTCTCGTTAATGTGAAACATCTCCATATCACTGTTTCTACTACTGGTATTAATTGAAATTGAAGTGAGGTAATTGACCAAGTTCTATAACTCTGATGGGCAATTTATAGTAATTATGCCCTTTTTATAAGCCCGTTTTTTCAAAACAGGACGAATTATAGTTTCACCCTTGGCGGGCGGCGGGCGGGCGGCGGCGGCGTCCACAGCAGTGTCCGCTCTCAAATTCAAATAGTTTTCATCCGATCTTCACCAAACTTGGTCAGAAGTTGAGAAGTTGTATCTAGACAATATCTAGGTCAAGTTCGAATATGGGTCATGCCGGTTCAAAACCTAGGTCACGGGTCAATTAGTGCATTTCAACTTTTTTTTTTCTTTTTTTTTCGAACGGCGTATCTTGTGACAGTTTGGCACTCTTGTTTGTACTTAGAAAATTGGTAAAGTTAAACATGAAAATCTTCATATCACTGTTTATACTACAGGTATTATATTGAAACTTCTCAGATGTGTTCAGGTCATTGTGATAGGTCACTGACATACTCTTAAGGTCACTGTTGCTTAAAATATATATAAAGTTTGCAGTCAATGACCTCAGTTAAATTGGAAATATTGTGCTGAAATTCTGTGTATAGGTAGATGACGTGCTAATCTAGCGAGGTATCGCTTTTGGCGCTAGTGGGATCAAGGTCTCTGTTTCTTAAACTGAAAAAGTGTTTCTCCTCAACAGTTTAAGTTTAGTTGAAGGTATTTTACTGTTATTTTTGTATTAGTTACTTATATGCAAATCTGTGTTAGAAATGTATTTGGCGCAGTTGGATCAAGGTCATTGTTACTAAAAAAAAAACAATTTCCACTCAATAACTCGAGTTTGGATTGATGTATTGTGCTGTTCTTTTGTTTAATGGGCTAAGCTTTCATGCAGACCTATGTTTGGATGGCATTTGGGCCTGTTGGGTCAAGGTCACTTTTAACNATGATTTTTGCAACAAGTAAAATTTGCCCCAGAGTTAATATATTCACAATTCAGGAGAAAATCATCTTATAATATACAAATTGGTCCACTTTTAGAGAGACTCAATGATATCATGACCAATGCAACCATTATATGCACAGACCTCACACCAAGAAAGCTATTTTATTGGCAGGTTATTGGTTCAGTAGAATGATTAATGCATTTGCATAAAATGTTATTGTCTGTTTTTAGGCCTGAAGATTACATCATTGGGGAGACGGCCACAACAGAGGAAAATATATCAACGGTATGTTTGTTTGTACATGTCTTTGTTGATTTTTATTCGCCCTAAGGGAAACATATGGTTTCTGCATTTTTGGTCCATCAGTCTTTTGGCACTTTTTAGTCTCTTCTCTCCCACTCAACCAGTCTTTAATCCCCTGCTGCAAAGTGGTACGGGGCTTATTGGAATGACTCTCCAATGACCCACAGTCAGTCTGTGCATAACGCTTTCGTGTCTGCCTGTTTATCAACATCTGAAATATAGACTTGATTTAGAAACTGATAGGAACCTGTGTCCCCTTAGACTCTTACATAACGGAACAATCATGTGTATCATCAAAAAAACAAGCATCGTTCTAATCTTTAATGTTTTACTTATATTCAAGAGATGAAACATTTTTTTTTTATTAAACATTCATATTCTACTCATTATTGTAAACATAAAATAATTTGAATTTAAATGAAATATATGTATAAATGTCATATTTCAGGAGAAGTTAGGTGCAGCATCTGACCAACTTCAAGGTAAATCTAGTTTTTAGCCTTTTCGTGCAAAAATAGGTCTTATGTCAATGTGGCAAGCATTTGTGCTACATGAGCTACACTGTCTGATACTGAGAACATGAAATCTTTACAGAAAACTTATGGGGATAGTGTAGCTCCTTACTAGACTTAGTGAATACACAGGTAAGTGTGAAGCTACATGGCCGCATTTGACATAAGACCCATTTTCCCATGCAATGCTCTTTTACTTGTTCTCTATTGGTGAGTCCAAATGTGTCATAATGGCAATAAATTGTATGTGTGTGTGTGCTTCAATGGATAAAACATGGGCAACATACAGCTTGTAACAATAGGAAATTCATCTTTCATTAAAAAAAAAATCAAAGAGCCTATCGCAAATACTTATTATGTGAAAGAGGTGTAACAAATTCAATGAACTATGTCACTAGCTCTAATGACCCACCTTATGCGAAAATGTGTCATTTGCCATATGCGGCCAGTGTTACTCCAGACCAGCCTGAGAATTCCCGCGGTCTGGTCAATAACTACCCTTTCTTCTTAAGATATAAGGTGTAAGATCCATTTTCACATGACGCTGGTCAAATGTCAAGGTGTCACTTAAGAGTTCAAAAGTTGAATATGGTGTACCATCCAAGGCGTCGGTTAATGTCACACTGTAAACTCTAATATGGTCCAAGTAAAATATGGGCATCATACAGATTGTTATAATTGTCCTTTATAAAATTATGGCAATATATGATGTATTTTTCTATTCTAAATGTTGCTAGCAGGGATCTATTATTCCATGTAAACGTTCGTTCACGTTTTGACCTCATTTTAATTAGAAAAAACATAAGAGAAGGATTTTACTGCTATGAGGAGGGATTCATACCAGGGGGTATCACTGTAAATGTGTTTCCCCAACTGTGAACCGCTAGGGATTGAGAGGTTGAGCACATGTTACTTCATGTTAGCTGGTACAAAATAGGAATATTAACGTTGAATGACTCGCCATCATGGAGTGGGTGTTGATACGTAACTGTATGACGAAGTTGCTGAACCTAAGGTTCTATTTTGGTGCATTTAGCATAAGACCCCATAGGCCACTGACCTAGGATTGTTAACCGCACTTAAGTGCTTTACACATGGCTTCCCACTAATTGTCAGCAATTATTGTTCCTTTTTTATAAAACAAATAAGCATTGACACCAAATGTGTCCTTCTATTACTAGTCCAGTCAGTTTAGCTGAAAAAAGGGTCAAACCTAGAACTAATTGCAACAGAATTTCTTTTTGCATTTTCAACANTGTGCTTCCATGGATAAAACATGGGCAACATACAGCTTGTTATGATAGGCAATTCATCTTTCATTAAAAAAATCAAAGAGCCTATTGCAAATGCTTATGATGTGAAGTAGGTGTAAAATCTCAAGAATGAAATATTGCACTAGCTTTTATGACCCACCTTATACGAAAATGTGTCATTTGCCATATGCAGCCAGTGTAGCTCCAGACAAGCCTGAGCATTTATGCAGCCTGATCAGTAGCTACCTTGTCTGCTAATGAGACCTCTAAACCCATGCATGACATTATGGCATAAGACCTATTTTTGCATGACATGGATTAAAGTTTAACAGGGTGATTTCATCCAAGGCACATGTTTCTGGCTCATAGGTAAATGTGATACTGTAAAACCTAATATGGTCCAAGTGAAATATGGGCATCAAACAGATTGTTATAATTGTCCTTTATAAAATTATGGCAATATAAGATGTATTATTCTATTCTAAATGTTGCTGACAGGGATCTATTATTCCATGTAAACGTTCGTTCGTGTTTTGACCTTATTTTAATCAGGAAACATAAGAGGAGGATTTTACCGCTAGGATGAGGATTCATACCAGGGGGTATTACTGTAAATATGTTTCCCCAACTGTGAACCGCTTGGGATTTGACAGATCGAGCACATATTACTTTATCTGAGCCGGTACAAAATAGGAATGGTATAGTTGAACGACTCGCCATCATGGAGTGGGTGTTGATATGAACTGTATTACGAAGTTGCTGAACCTTAGGTTCTTCTATTTGGATGCATTTAGCATAAGCCTCCATAGTCCATTGACCTTGGATTGTTAACCGCTCTTAAGTGCTTTACGTATGGCTTCTCACTAATTGTCAGGATGTTGTTTTAATAAATTTTTAAGCAATTATTGTTCCTCTTTTTAAGCATATAAGCGTTGACACCAGGTGTGTCCTTCTTTTACTTATACAGTTTTTTTTATTGAGATGGTTTATGTTTTAGTATTCTTTATGTTTGACTTAAAAAAAACTTTCCTATGGAAGAAAACTGTCTTTTCTGTAAGCATAGTAGAATAATTCAATTGTGTTGTNTTCCGTAGAAAAAAAAAATTCACAAGCGGTTACTGTGTTAGTATGGCGAAAAAATCCTTTTTAAAGCAAATAATTTCAGTCATTCAATGTGTTAACTAAACTGCAACATTTTTTAATCATTTTTAAATCATGTAACATCATTTAACCATTTAAACACAGATAAATGAACAACTATCTTGTATGAACATGATGAAGGTCACGATTTTTTAAAATTTCAACAATACATTTCTCAAAGTACTTTTACTTCTCATATATGAAAAACATTTTAATATGTAATGATTTACATACCTTCGAGGTGTTTCCGACGACTAATTTAATCACATAAAAGAACAATGACACATGTTCTTAGATAAAAACAATTGGTTTTCAAAGGCGCAGCCATTTTTAAACTATGACGTTTACATTCTCGTGACGTCATAATTCTGAGCGTTTTGGGTAAAACTGTGTGTACGGAAGCCTAATGCTTCCATATAAAAAGTCTTTCTTTTAACCGATTTTTAACAAGTTTATGCTTCACAAAAATTGTGGGACTTTTTTGTGGAAATACATTTAAGTGATGTCTTTCACTCTATGCAAAGAAAAATTCTGTTGCAATTAGTTCTACCCCAAATGTTAGACTGACTGGACTATACTTATAGAGTATTCTTGATGGAGATGGTTTATGTTTCAGTATTCTTTATGTTTGACTTTTAAACTCTCCTACGGAGGAAAACCGTCTTTTCTGTAAGCATATTATTCAATTATGTTGTTTTGTATATTCGACTCATACTATGGAAAGTTTATAGTAATAAATGCCTTTAAGGGCAACAAAGTAAATGATATTATTCTCTTTGCTGGAATTTTACAATAAGATTCCACAAGTGTATGTGTGTAAATTAATTTGTGTAATGACCCATTTTATAAAGTGAAGAAAACCGTGTATTACTGCAGTTTTTTTAACTCCAAGTTTCAATTTAAATAGTTTTTGCGCATTATACATTGATAAAACACAATCATAGCTGCTAACTTGCGAAAATTCATTACATAATTGTAAATAATAGATGCCTTTTTTCATATTTTTTTTTTAAATCGTTTTTTTTTCAATTCTCATTTAAAAAAGCAGGTTCGCGTTATACGTGGAAACAAGTAATTCTTTAGG
The DNA here is from genome assembly GCA_007657795.1 of Dreissena rostriformis. Lineage (NCBI taxonomy): Eukaryota > Metazoa > Mollusca > Bivalvia > Myida > Dreissenidae > Dreissena > Dreissena rostriformis. The sequence goes on along the minus strand of VMBQ01011375.1, from coordinate 17,338 downwards.
AGAAAATAACACCTGAAAATGTTACCAGGATCGCATGCAACAAAATAAGTGAATTTAAAGAGCTTGAAAATTCAGATCCGTATTTGGCACCCATGTAGCTTAATTCAATTTTTACCATAAACGCAACCCATTACTTGAGACAATTTTCGCATGCATCATTTAGGGTTCAGACAGAAATTGGAGCTGCAAAGTTTCTGCAGTAATTGTGTTAGAATGAAATTTGGTTTGCTGCTTAATAATACAATTTTAAGAAATGGATCCTGCTCTTTAATAATTTATATTTTATCTGTTTCAGAAAGGTCACAGATATACAACATGTAGAACATTTGAGAAATACTACAGATTAAAAAATCATTAAATGTTGAGGACTTGTTAATTTAATTGATAACTCTTTTGGAAGATTATTTATCTAATTATTCTATACAACTTTGTAAAAGAGGCATTTCAAAAAATGAATTATTGCATTTTTCAGCAAAACATATTTCGTTTAAATCTGAGATTGTTTAAAAACAAAATGTGGCGTATTATATGAACACCTGAAGAGTCTCGAAAGATTGTGTTGTGTATTTAATTATTCTATACAACTTTGTAAAAGAAACATATCAAACACATGAAATGTTTGCATTTTCCAGCAAAATATTTCCTTTGAATTTATTTAAAAAAACAAATTTTAACAAAATGGCAAATATGATATGAAAACCTGTGCCTGGCAGTAAGCAGGCCGATGGGGTCTTTAACAATGTTCTTTTTTTTCAAAAAGGTTAACTCATATCAAATCATGAACTTTAAACTGAAGCACTTCTGGTCTATTGCCCTTGAATTATTTGTGCAAAAAAGTCTAAAATTTATCTCCTCTGCTCTCTTACTGAAATAGCTTTAATTGTATCATCATCAAACTTGATGACAATATTTGGGGGCATAAAATCTCCACCAAGACGTTCAATTATCAGCAATATCGTTGAAGCACTTCTGAATTATGGCCTGTGAATCATCCAAAATTTGCCAAATAGGCCTTGTCTGCTTTCTTACTAAAATAGTGTTAATGGTATTAGCATCAGCACATCAGACTTGGCGTTTGTTGGCATATTTGATTGATAAATTACCTTCTGTAAATTTGCATTTTTTTCTGATTGATTTTGCTGCGTTATAATGTTTTATTCCAGTTAAATAGTTGAACAAAAAAAATGTCACTTAATACAAGCTGTTCATGCTCATTAGTAGTATTTTGGTGACATTAGAAGCAGATTTCTTTGCAATATATGGAGTACAGTGGGGAGAAGGCATTTTTGGTATAGTTTTTTTTTCAAGGAAAATGTCTGATAACGTCTGCTTGTGTCAAATTATGTACTGTGAACCTTTCACAGAAAGTTCAATAAACTTTCATGAACAAAAGCCTCAGCTTCTGAAAATAATTTGATACTGAAAACCCTTTCAAGAGAGGAACTTACATTTTAATATATCTTGTAATTAAATATTAATGAAACTTCTGTCAATAAAGTGAACCTGATGTTGAATACGAGATTGAAAATTTGCACTTAAATACTTAAATTATCATTCACATAAATGTATGTTTGTTGCTTTTATTTTCCGTTTTATTCATTTGCTTTGGTTTCATGGAACAATACCCTATGTGTGCTTGGTGTGAAATAGCAGTGGAATTGAAGTGACTTATAAAATAAAGATGCAATATTTCTTTACAGTAAAGGAATGGCACATGAATAATTCATTGTATGTGTTTGATGTGCTGCCATTGCATGGCAAATTAATCTGTAACAAACTCTAATATAAACAGGGTTTTAATTGCTTTTATAATAAATATGTCGCCTTTCCTGATAGCAAAATGGTTTTAACCTGTCCATGTTCCCGTTTTTTAAGCTCACTGGAGCATGAAGTGCTCCAGCTAGGATTTGAAAAGGGTAGGGGGGGGGGCTATTTTGTCAAAAGGGAAGTTTCGAGCGCACTGTATTTTGTCAAAAGGGCACGTTTGAGTGCGCGGTCGTTTCTTAAATGCTCCCTGTTGCATATTCATTTTTATATTATTAATAATTGTTAGAATATATTATTCCCATTATTATTAAACCATGCAAATGAAATGTCTACAATGAAGAATAAATTAATAAAAATGTAATAAAAGATTTATAAATTATAATATCAAAAAAAAGGCGGAGCTTGGGAACTGGTCGTTTGGCAGGTGTCAATTGAGAGCAATTTTGTTGATTGGTACTGATTAAATTGGTAGTAATAAAGGATCAGCGGGTTGGTCGGATTTGTGTTGGAATATAGAAGGAAAAATTCTGGACTGAAAAAAAAAATGGTGGTCGTTTTAGCGAATTGGTCATTATACCGAGGTGGTCGTTAAGAGAGTTTTTACTGTATATAGTTTCAGTTAAATTCAATAATTCAGTGCAATGGAACTCATATTACAGAAGTAATTTGTTTACATGTTTCTCTGATCCTTGCATGTCTTTCGGTTGGCCACATCCATTTTAAATAGATTAAAAAGGTATGCTACACACTTTTAGCAAGTCCACTATAAACAGTCTATGATAACAACAAAAAAAACACTATACTCAAACTTGTATTGCCATTGATTTCACATTACTATCATCGACTCTTTGCAGCTCTGGTTTTCTTTATAAGAAGATTAGGTGACAAATTATTTTCTTTGAATTTTGCATGGCTCTCCCCCAGTAAATTGACAGATGCTGAGCAGTTGAGTAGATACTCATTAAAATTGTCCTCGTGGATGATACATTGCAGCATACTTGGAAATCTGGAGGATTTCAATTGTCTTGCTTTTGTTGTTTTTCTCACCAAATAGATCTTTTTCAGAACTCAACTTATCGGTATAAAGTACAAACCACTTTTTACTCTTTATATTAAATTGTGTCTCATGAATATTCTACTATAGACTAAAGATTAAAGGTCATTTTAATTTGAATGATGATACTTTACTTAACCCAGTAGTTTTATACAAAAAAAATGTACCTTATGTAAATTAGGTGGAAAACCATGTTTACTGAGTTCTGAATAACAGCTAATTTATGAAAAATTAGTAACTTGAATTTCCACCCACATTTTTTTGAGAATTTGCAAGCATACAAAAGCTTTGATAATGCCTTTTTAGTATTTGATATAATTATTTATTTATTTCATGAAGAGCTTTTGTGATGGCCTTTTGTCCATTGCGCATCGTCAACAGTTATCTTCTTAACACTCTAGAGACTGCATTTATTGTCCAATCTTTATGAAACACTGTCAGAACATTTGTCCCCATTATATCTTAGGTGAGTTCAAACGTAGGTCATGTGAGATCAAAAACTAGGTCACAAGGTAAAATTTAAGGAAAAGCTTGTTAATACTCTAGAAGTCGCACTTTTAGTCCAAACTTCATGAAACTTGATCTATTTTGGTAACAAAGTTTATTGTTAAAAAGTTGTAAATGTTCAAAACAATATTTTAATATATAAACATATTGTTTCTTAATAACACCTGTATCATGACAATGTCAACACGCTGCTGTGTGACCAGTATACTTTCATAAGACGTAATGGCCGCAAGATGTCCTGTTGAGACAATGGAGTTCTGTGTTCACGGTTTTTGAGTGTTTACATATTTATTTGATCAAATCCTAAAAAAAGCTTGTAATTAAGTGGCTGCCAACTCACTGTAAATACTTTCAACAAATCGCAAATGTTTTCAGACGTGTCAGAGGTGCCGACAAAGTGCATCGCAGTGACGGTGACTCTGGACATCAACGCCAGCATCCAGTACATCGACTTCGAGGGACGGACGGACGGAGAGTCCATGAGGAAGATACTAAGCCAGATAAAGCCTAGACAGCTGGTATGGAATCCATGTTGCTAATTTCTTTTTCAATGTACGAATTTCAAGTCAATCAACATACGTGTGAGCGGCATTCTGAGGAAACCCGGCTTAATGCATGTGCGTTAAGTATCGTCCCAGATTAGCCTGTGTGGACAGCTCAGGCTTATTTGTCAAGACACTTTATGCACATGCATTAAGTCTGGTTTTTGCAGAGCACATCTCATGTTAACCCTTTCAGTGCTGGAACCGAAGTTTGAAGGCCTTTGCAAACAGTTTGGATCCAGATGAGACGCCACTCAACGTGGCGTCTCATCAGGATCCAAACTGTTTGCTATTCTGGTAGTATTCTTTGAAAAAAAATCGAAGAAAATGCTAATTTTAGAAATTCAGCAGACGACATTTTAGCAGACGACAAATTTCCCAGCATGCAAAGGGTTAAAGCAACTAAAAGACTTCAATGATTCTTTTTTATTGATTAATGTTTTGTTTTTATGTAACATCACATTCCAAGTCATGATTTATAAGATTGTCGAAAATAGAAAATCTGGTCAACAAAAAACAAGGAGAAAACAATTTTCTATCACTGAATCTTAATGTTCGCATCGTTCAAACTATTTCATTGCAATTGTTCTAATTATGTGAACCAAGGTCAAATTAAGTTCTCTGAAAAGACATATTAAGCTTTTTGGAAATGCTGAGAAGCATTTCGTTCTCAAGTACATTCTTTCAATCGTGACAGTTTATGTGTTGCTCAAGGCGTTAATGGAATTTTACAGCTTTATAACGCTGATGTAATCTGGTTGTTTTAGCAGTAAATGGATGATTCTGAAGTTTTTTTAGAATTTTAGATGTTGGTTCGCTTGTCACAGGGGTATAGTGGCTGGCAGAATTTGAACTATGAGATTGGTCAATTGTTAATGATGCAAAAAACAGCACAATATATTTGTCTTTACAAGATAGATCAATTGTTTATAAGATATAAACAAACACATAGGTCATTACACTGTAAAAATAAATCTCGATTTAAATAAGTAAGTCCTTATTATTTGAAATGTGATAATAAACTTATTAAAATGCACAAATGACAGTCCAGAAGACGGGGAAAATAGGTCAAAAGGGTCTGTGCCTCGCTGTTTGAATTTTTGAAAATTTGCCAACGCCTGAAAATTGGAGTGTAGTCATGCAGAAGAGAACTATTAAAATAATACAGAGAATATTTGTATACTAGTCTATTGTACAACACTTTCTTTGATGAGATAAGCAAACATACAAACACAAAATTGAATGCAATATTTTTGGGGAGGTATCTGGAGGCTAAAAACAATAAACTACTCATGTTTCCCAAAATTAACAACATTTTCAAATGATTTGTTTAAATATAATTAATTCTTAAAGTAACAAGATTTTATTTTTCATTTATACTCTTTGGTTTCTTTTTGTGTGTTCTTGTTAAGGGAAACTTGGATTAAAACCTCAGAAATCAGGCAAAACATTATTGCTTTTGTGAAATATGGCAGCAGTCAATACTGTAAAAGTTTCAGCGGTTCCGTAAATACTTCACGTTGTTGGTTATCTTTTTATGGGCCCATTATGCAGAGGCATGCATGATTGATGGCCTTTTAAGTGTTAATCAAAAATCCTGATTAGGCATTGTCATTATAAAATAGTTTAACGATCAAAGGTATTTGTTTTCGATCAGTTTTATAATATTATAGGATACATTTAGGAGTTAAGCGTGGGTGATAATAATGGGGTTTCATTTTTGTTTCTGTCGTTCAAGCTATAAATTGTAATATTTGCCTTGTATTCATTTGGTCTTTTGGTGCGAGAAAATATCTATCTTGATTATGGACATGAATAAACATTGTGACTAGATACTGAGTGGGTGCTTTCAATGATTGGAACTTGTCCCAAACATAGCTCATAAAAAAATATCTGGCATGAAAAAATACTTAAAACTTCTGGGGGTGGTTTGTTAAACAATGTCATGCCCATCCCTGTTATTTAAAGCTCGACTTTCCTATCAATATCTCAAGCTTTTTTTCTTAAAACTGTGTCTGGTTTAACGCTGTGGTTAAGGCATTTTAAACATACGCTGGCATCATGACACTACATTACTGTCATCTGTATTTTAAAGCGTTATCACGCTTCTCTATTGCACGACCGGTAATCACAGGCGCCACCTCTTTTTTGCGATGCATTAATATATGAGCCAATGCTACTTCCGAGGTGGCGCTAAGGACCGGATGTTTTGAATGCTCACGGATAATTCTTCAGTGTGAGTAGGTTTTTTCAACATATTTCGAATTATATAAACAAATCAGACAATGTAATGCGATTCAGCGAAGATTAATTCATCCACAAATGTACAGAAACATACAATCACAACCCATTTGGAAACGTGAGGACCTTTATAAGTTGTGTCATGGTGGAGTTTTGGAAAGCAAACACATCACTTTTTACTTTATATTTATAACTTGATTATTTTGAAAATTCCCTTCCTGAGAATTAATAATGCCATCATTAAATTGAATGGCTGACATTTCCTGTTCATGCTGTTGCTAGTGTTGGCTCTGTGTAGTAGTACTTTGGTCTGATCCTCGATCACAAGCGCCCCCCCCCTACCCCAAAATGTGTTGCGTAGTTCAGTCAAATAAGATTAACACAACTCCTAGAAGTTTTCATTAAAATTTATTCCGTTGATTTATACCATACTTTTAAGTCCACAGGATATTTTAGTCAGACTTTCGATACGGATGGAGCCTCCATATGGGAGGCCCCGGAATTCTAAGAAAACAAATCTGATTGCCACTTTCTCTAAGGTGTGCTGCCTATTGCTTTTAGCCAGCATATATACTGAAATACCTGAACATTTTAGGTCACGCCAGTCAATATTATTGGAACCTTACGATTGTTTAATTTCGTGGACACTGTTGTTTACCTGTATATGATAATTTTTCTCTGTCAGTCAGCATGTAAATTAAAAAGAATTAATACCATCTGTGGTCACGAAAAAATAATCAAACAGCCATAAGAGATGGCGGGAATGTGCAGGCAACTTAACTATATACATGTACATTGTTTTCGATGTACTACGTGGCAGCCTTTACGGAACAAAATAGGGGTAGTGAGACAGCCCTTGTTAAACTTTAACATATTTAATCTTAGGTTCATTTTCACCATAATTTCTTCTCTGAGACAGCCTTGTAAAACTTAAACAAACCCAGTTGTTGGTTACATTTCACCATGATTTCCACGCTATTGCAGGTGCTGATCCATGGGACAGAAGAGACTACGGACTCGCTTGCAGAATACTGTCGCTCCACGGCGGGCCTTGTTCAGGGTTTTGTGTTCACACCCAGCATCGGTGAGACCATAGACGCGACCACCGAGTCTCACATCTATCAGGTAGTCATGGGGATGGCTTGTTTTTTATTTATATATTGTCTAAAAAAGTTTGTTAAAGTTTGTTGACATGGACTCGTTGAGGACTGTGCCGTTTAAATCTTTACTTTAACTGTAAAATCATAAAGAAGATATGAGGACATGTGAAAGAAAAGATAATACAACTCCTACAACAATATAAATATTTATATTTTGAGTATTGGTAGAAGGTACATTTACCCTCTTTACAAATATTTATATGTAACACTGAGATTTACTCCCACAACTTCATAGGAGGGCGTACAGTCACCGAGTAAGCCAATATTTCTCACCAATACAAATGTCTGTTTGAATCCATCTCAGGTGAAACTCAAGGATTACCTGGTCTCGGCGCTCGAGTTTGCCAAGGCACGCGACGCCGAGCTGGCGTGGATCGATGGCTGTATCAGATTCACTGACATTGACGCTGACATGGACTTGGAAAAAGAAGACATGGACGATGAGATCAAACCTTCAGGTATGGCTTTTCTCAGTACTGTGCACTTTGCAATTCATTGTCGAAATTTGTCTCTTAAAAATTGTATGAGCACATTTTCAGTTAGATGTCAGAGGTAAATAATAGCCTATTGTGGCTGTGTCCAATCAAGTAACTTGAAATCCTTGCATAAAAAACCTTCAGACAAACAGAAAGTTTGAGTAAACTTTTCAACTTATTCTTGAATATTAAGACTCCGGAAAAACTTCTGTGTTGCGCTGAACCTTAGGTATATGTACAAGGTATTTGCATGAAAGGTTTAGAAGATTATTTTGACATGTATTGAGAGTCAATTTATTTTCCATTCTTAAAGTGTGTTTTGTTGTTGTAATTTTGTTGTTTGTTTTTGTGATTTTTAATAGAGCAGCAATAAAGCAATAGAAAGCGACCTTTTATATATTATTAGTTTTTATGTATTTCATATAATGTTTTATGAAATAAAGACATGTTGTGTTTTTTATATGGCCCCAGCATCAGTAGAGATAATGATTGGCGTGTTCATTATTCCATCTGTCAGTCCGTTCATGCTTAAATCTAGTTGATACTTTTTGTATAACATCAATACTGCTTGCTTCAAAGCTTTGATACTTGCTTGGCTGTTATTTACACTTTCAACTTACCCCCATCATATGACCTCTATTTGACCTTGACATTGATCTAATTTCAGACTTTTACTAATTCAGAAGGCTCAAATTCTTGAATAAGACTTAATTCATAAGGCTCAAATTATAAATTAACACAAAATGATGTGTTTCATTAAACATCAATTGCTGCAAAGCTTTAATACCAACATGAAAGTTTCCTATGAACATTCTTTTTTCATCCACATATCATGACCCCATTTTTACCTTGACATTAAAATACTTTTTTACCATAGCTATATTTCAGAAGGGTCATATTCTTGGTTAACCCAAAATGATGCCTTTCATCAAATATGCCTTCTTCAAAGCTTTTGTTTTTGAACAACACTTTCAATACACCCACATAACCTGACCTCATATTCACCTTGACATTGACATACATTCGGACATAGACATAGACATATTTAGAAGATCAACATTCTTGTTTAACCCAAATTGACTGTACGATTAACATCAATACAACTTATTGATAGCTTTTATTCTTCTTTCTAACACTCTGCACACTCACATCACTTGACCTCATTTTGACCTTGACGTTGACCTAATTTTAGACTTATTCATATGTGCAAATAAATCCATTCTGATGAGGCTTCGACTGATGGCATCAGTGTTATATTTTCTCACAGTATGAACAAAATAGATTAAATCATTTAAAAGCATATCGTCTAGTATTGTATTTATATATTCAAATTAACTTTTTAAGTATTTAAATCATAAAATAGTGTGAGTCTTATCAATGAAAATTAATTAAATTCCATAGCATTAAAAAATATTAAGATAGTCTAAGAAGAACAGTAATTCATTGTTTTGACATTTTATTATCTTAGTGTGTGGATGTGTTAATCCTATTTTAACATGTAATGTGCAGCTCTGCAACATTTTGGATGTTGATTATGTTGTATTTTCAGTGGTGAGAGGTCAGGCTGGTCTGGAGAAAGTTCCATGCCTAGAAGCACTGTCCCAAACACAGGTGATCAATTATACTTGTAAATGCATTGCCCCAAACACAGGTGAGCAATTATACTTGTAAATGCTTTGCCCCAAACACAGGTGAGGAATTATACTTGTAAAGGCTTTAACCGGAGATATGTCAAAAACTTCATTAAAAATATGTATGTGTATAATCAAACATAGAAAATAATTTAAAAACAAATGTTAAAAAACTACTGAAGTTGATCTCTAATTGTTCCCAACATTTGTTAATGTTTACACTTGACCACTGGATGCAGTGAACTCTTTACTTGACATCTGGAAGCAGTGACCTCTTTACTTGACCTCTGGATGCAGTGACCTCTTTCCTTGACCTCTGGATGCAGTGACCTATTTACTTGACCTCTGGATGCAGTGACCTCTTAACTTGACCTCTGGATGTAGTGACCTCTTTACTCGACCTCTGGAAGCAGTGACCTATTTACTTGAGCTCTGGATGCAGTGACCTCTTAACTTGACCTCTGGATGTAGTGACCTCTTTCCTTGACCTCTGGATGCAGTGACCTATTTACTTGACCTCTGGATGCAGTGACCTCTTAACTTGACCTTTGGATGCAATAACCTATTTACTTGACCTCTGTATGCAGACACCTTTTAACTTGACCTCTGGATGCAGTGACCTTTTAACTTGACCTCTGGATGCAGTGACCTCTTAACTTGACCTCTGGATGAAGTGACATCTTTACTTGACCTCTGGAAGCAGTGATCACTTCACTTGAAAACTGGAAGTAGTGATCTATTCAATGATATGAAATCAAAACATCGAATAGTACATAAATTGAAGGAATGTGTATCAAAACATCTTCACTTTTAATTTCTTCACATTTATATTTTGCAGTATTCAAAACACGATTCATAAAAATGCATATATCTACATCATAATAGATGGCTAGTATTCTTAAAGCAATATACTGATGAAATATGCAAAGTGCATGTGATCTTGAATCAATGTACTTCTTAAATATATATCATAGTACCTGTGTTCTTAGAGTAATGTACTAATGAAAAATAGCAGCAAATTTTATTCTAACAGGCTCTCCACTCCTTTTTATGTTATTATATGTTTGTTTGTGCTGTAGATGCCTTTTTTGGAAAACAATACTTGGCAAAATTAGAACTTCTTTCAAGATATAATATTTGTTATCAGAACTCCCTTGTTTGCTTGAGATCTTCCCCAAGTTTATAAATAATATATTAGAACATCAATCCTAATAATTTCTACATAATATTTTTATTTTGCTCCTTTGAGACTAGTATGTTACAAACAGTTATTCTTCTTCCGATACAGCACTCTTTCTAAATAGAAGATTTTGTGCCAATATTCGAAGTGACAATTTTAAGATTGAATTGTTTGCCCATCATCCCTATTTAAAGTTATCAGGAATGTCAAATATACACATTATGTTTCAGATGTATTGATGTATATGAACCTGATTTGATTACATATTAAACTGATTCCTTTGTTTATATCAGCATGAACTTGAATGTACCCTTTTAAAGGAAGCATAATTATTCCTTTTGGGGTTTGTGGACTCGTGGTAATGGTATCCTGACGTTACCCTTGTCTCAATCAGCATGAACTTGAATGTACCCTTTTAAAGGAAGCATAATTATTCCTTTGGGGGTGTGTGGACTCGTGGTAATGGTATTTTTTTACGTAGTACTTATAGTTCAAGCTTTAGATTTTATGTTTCATTAATTGTCTTATAGCTATACACATAGGGTAGTTTTATAGTGTCTTGTTGATCTTTCTAATCTAGGGTTACTGTGAATGTTTTTATGTAGTACTTATAGTATAAGGATAATAGAGTAGTTTTATAGTATAATTGAGTAGTTTTGATCGATTTCTTTTGAAACAGTGTTGCAAAATGTATTCGTATCTGCTCCAGAAAGTTTACACTTAAGTCCCTCTCTTATTGGGAGCTACCCTGTCCACTGATAAGACCACGAAACCTTTGGTGACTATGGTTGATTGGGAAGCTCCTGACCAGACTACACGGTTGAACATGTTGGTCTGGAGCTACACTGGCATCATATGGCATAAGTTCCATTTTTGCATGATGCGGCTCACATTATTACTCTACTGATATAATCAATGAAAGTTTTGTATTTTACAACCTACTGTGCAAGAGTTAATCCTGAACAACGATGATAAACTATGATAAAAGCATGCTTCTTATATTAATTTGTATATTCTCATTGTATTCAGAATATAAAAATTCTCAGAATTACTCTTTAATGTTACACACATTAAAAAAATATATCATTTTCTTAGTAATTGTTTATGAACGGTAAATCTCTGCCATTGAATAATTTGGTCGTGTTCCTGGTCTTCTTCCTGTTTTGATAATTTGCTTATTCCTTGTTTGGTAAACCGGAAGTTATTTGACAGCGAATATCATACAATCAAACAATTTCTGTAGCTAAAAGTAAACATATTGGTCACAGTAATTGTTATATCATATTCATGGCTCTACAAGTTTGTTTCTGATGTGCAATATTACGGTCATGAAGAGATGTTATGCTAGACATTAATTGTCATTTACTTCCCCATTAATCCAGAAGGACTCTTCTTGGAGGTTGTTCACTCCAGTGTGGCTGAACTAAGAGGAATTTAATTGCGAACATTTTCCATAGAAATAGAATTATTAAGTTTGTTTTCAACTAGAAAAGTTTTGAATTGATACAGAAAATAAAATGATATTTACATTTCAATATTATCTAACAGATGAGATTTAAATTGTCGCTGAAATAAGAGGAATTTAATTGCAAACATTTTCCATACATGGAGAAATTATTGAGTTTGTTTTCATCTAGACAAGTTTTGAATTGATACAGAAAATAAAATAATATTTGCATTTCAACATTATCTAACAGATGACATTTAAATTGTCGCTGAAATAAGAGGAATTGAATTGCAAACATTTTCCATACATGGAGAAATTATTGAGTTTGTTTTCATTTAGAAAGGTTCTGAATGATACAGAAGATAAAATGATATTTGCATTTAAAGATTATCTTACAGATGATATTATAATTACGTCCTTAATAACATGTGTATGTCTGTTTCCCTTTTTTCCCAGAATTAAGTAAATGATTTAAAAACAGATAGGGAATCTGAGAGACTGGATTTTAATTGTTTCCGTCACTTATTATAAGATTTAAAAGCTTAGATATTTAAAAAGAAAAAGATTCTCTAAACTTTAAAAGTTATTTGCCAATATTTAAAACTGCTTAAAGACAGTGCCTTATGTTGAAATGTCCCATCCCCTGCTGTGTTGTCAATGAACTGTTTATGTGATAACCATACTACAAATTAATTAATGTCAGATTGAGAATGAAATTATTTTTTTAGCTATGATAGATCTTACATGAAACAGCTACAAACAGAGTAAATACTGGAGAACATTAAGGAAATTCAAATATGAGCTAAATAAAAACAGGCCAAATGCCCATATTTATAAATCTCCTTAGGGAAAGCTGAAGGAAATTCCTTTGACTCATAAAATTCCTTAAGTCTCTGGCTACTTCAAGTCCCAGTATTTGCAAGTTTACATTAAAATGTTTTAAATTAGTAAAAACTACTAATACCAGTAATACTTTATCTGCCTGTACACAGAAATCATTGAATTTTGAAAAGAAAATTTGACCTGAAATTTTCCCTCAAGTTCAACATAAGTTACGATTTCCCTTGGGAGCTTTATGAAAACCAGCACTGGGTTCACACAACATTGTATAAAACCATTAAACCAGATTGTTACACGCCTCTCCTGTCTGCAGGTGCCCGGTCACATGGCAGTGTACATCAATGAGCCGAAGCTGAGCGACTTCAAGATGGTCCTGCTGCAGGAGGGGATACAGGCAGAGTTCAGTGCAGGCGCACTCGTGTGCAACGATACCATCGCAGTCAGAAGGGTAGGTGGCGGAAGTTAGGATTACTTTTGCCTTGGGACAACAAGGGTTAATATTAGAAAAATAATGAGTGAAAGTTAATGCTAGAGTCCCTGTCTTATCCATGACCTTAGACATAACATTTTAGTTAAGACTACAACTGAATTTTGTTGTTTAAAAGTTGCATCATTTTTGATGAGCGTGTTCCCAAAAATTAAGGACTTATTACAAATACTAAGAACATGAAAAGAAGTACAAAGTACTTCAATTGAATGATCATTGATATTGTTGCCATGAAATCTCAGAAAATTGTATGGTAATGTAAACAAGACTAGTCCTAGCTCTTTGTAATGACAGTCAAGTATACCTGAAGAATACTTTTGATTATAAATATATCAGTCCAAATCAATAAAATATGTTACATGAACATGTATAAGCATTTGGATATATATTGGCCAAACAAGAATGCTGAGACTGTATTTGTTGGCACACAAGCCTGGTTGTAAAAACATGTTTACTGTTAACATCGCTGACAGGACTTTAACTAAACTAGGCTTGGCTATACTTAAGTCCTTCACATGTGGTCAATCTATATGTGTGTGGCTTCAAGTAATTTAGTCAAAGATACAATAATACGCTATCAGTGAAAATTTCATATTATTTCTTAGACTTCCTGTAGATTTTATGCTCGTACTTAAATTACAGATCTTTATTTTTCATGGGGTTACAAGAAAAGATTCCTTTTTCATTACTGTATTATTAAAGCATAAAATATGTTTCAGAATGAGGCTGGACGTATGCAGCTCGAGGGCGCAATTTCAAAAGACTATTTCAAAGTTCGAGATCTGTTGTACAAGCAGTACGCCATTGTGTGATGGGGGACCAAGAGACTAGCCATTGTTGGCCACAGCAGTTCAAGCTGACCGAGAGAGTCTTGCTTTTGTGGAAGTTCATAAATTAATATGACTATTGAGAACATGCATTGTTTCAAAGTTTACACATTAAAAGTAACATGTAAAGTTCCTCAAGTGACACATTGTGGGTTTCAAGATAATTCTTTTAAAGAATACTTTCATTAAGTGTTTTGTACCTGTGAATAAGAATGTAATGCAATGTTGTATGGTATTGGTTTTCATTTATCTTTTAAGTATTATAGTGAGGACTTTATTATTGATGTATTATTGTTTTAAGAATTTCAGTTTTACTGCTATGTAAAGACTCTTGATAAAATGCTTGACTTCACTTGAACTTTTCAAGGGACGGTTTTGCAGATTGGCAAAATGACAATAATCAACACAATTGTATCATCAAAGATTTGGCAAACATGTGTATTACTAACATAGCATTTTAACTATGCCCTACTGTTCCAAAGCCTGAATGTAGGCTTGTTTGATTTTGTAATCCAAGTTCAAATCGAAGTGAAGTAAAAAACAATAATCTTGATGTTATAATTATTTAAGATTATTTAAATGTTCCAAAGTTTTTGTGCGTGCTAAATACAATGTACATTCACTCATATTTGTAAAAATATGAAAATCTATGAGATTCTATGTACAATTTCCATTAAAATAGACAGCTATAATCATCTTTAAGCATAGACCAGTACTGTTAACACCATAGATTTTCAAATGATTTTAAAAGTCCACTTATTTTTGTCAGAAGGGTCCCACAAATATCTTCCTTGCTGTTCGACCACCGTTTCATGCAGTTTCCTTTCACAAGTTTAANACTGTTCCAAAGCCTGAATGTAGGCTTGTTTGATTTTGTAATCCAAGTTCAAATTGAAGTGAAGTAAAAAACAATAATCTTGATGTTATAATTATTTTAGATTATTCAAATGTTTCGAAGTTTTTTCTGCTAAATACATTCACTCATATTTGTAAAAAATATGAAAATCTGTTTATATTTTTTTTTTAAATATATAGCTATAAATCATCTTTAAGCATAGACCCGATCTGTGCACAACATAGATTTTCAAATGATTTTAAAAGTCCACTTATTTCTGGCAGAAGGGTCTCACAAATATCGTCCTTGCTGTTCAACCACCGTTTCATGCAGTTTCCTTTCACAAGTTTAAACAGTTTGCATTGTTATAGTAATAATATAAGTGTTGAAGGCATATGACAATTCATAATCACTCAAGAGATTTTGCATTCTAAATGAGTTTTTTAAAGTGTTGTCTTTCTTTTCTGTATTGTCATCATTATTTGTAAACAAAATGCTTTCTTGTTTACTACTGTACAAGCATTCAATAATACTGCTTAACAAATAATGTGTTGATGTTTTTATTTTTATTGTTCAAGACTTTGTTCCGGGGGGGGGGCATATTTTGTATGGATTTTTGTTTACATAAAATGGCCCTTTTTTAGCAAAAAAAACAACAAACAAACAAACAAACAAACTAATGTCATGCATTCTCAAAAAATATTGCTGGTAGAGGGATACAATTTTACATACATATTGACCACCATGAGAACTTGCACACATCCATAATTTGGTTCTAAGGTTTTCAACTCAACTGGGGTNGGGGGCATATTTTGTATGGAATTTTGTTTACATAAAATGGCCCTTTTTTAGCACAAAAAAAAACACAAAAAAAACCTATTGTCATGCATTCTCAAAAAATATTGCTGGTAGAGGGATAAAATTTTACATACATATTGAACACCATGTGAACTTGCACACATCCATAATTTGGTTCTAAGGTTTTCAACTCAACTGGGGTTATGTCCACTTCTTCTTTTACATTTTTTTTTCACATTTGTTCAGAGGGGGTTATCACAAAATTACAGCTTCCGCTAAGAAAATTTGTAGCGAGGAAAGTGGAGATATGAAGCGAATATTAATACAAAATAAACCCTAATCACTTTCTTACGTATATTGCTGAAAAATGAGGGGCATTTGAAAATAATTAAACAAAAGTAATTAAGGATATAAAAATGCAAAAAATACATCGGCATCGCTATCTTGACTTTCACGTGATTACCCCCTCTGGTGTTGCTCGTAACTATAAAAGTACTGCTGCTCGAGTTCTTAAAATTTACAAACACATTAACCAGCATTTTAAATCTAGCACATACATATTCATATTTTGGTTTCGATATTTTTGACATAATCAAAGTTATGACCCCTTTTTTTGGCATAAAAAAACAACATTTGTTTAACTTGTGTCGCTCGTAACTCAAAACGTATTGCTGTTAGAGGGCTAAAACTTTACAAACAAATGGAACAGCATGTGATTTTGTGCACCATTTATATTTGAGTTTATTGACAAAATCAGAGTTGTGGCACCAATAACATTTTTAGCTCACCTCAGCGTCATGTGTCAACAATTTGTATCAAACCACATCTCCTAAAACACTTGGCAGATTTCTATGAATCATCATAGGAATGACCCTTAGGCGAACTTCTTTCAAAGTTGTTCAAATTGTTCTAGTCTGCTGCATATGTAGGTCACCAGAGCTAAAAATAGATTTAAAAAATAAAAACTTTAATAGTCATCTCTGAATCTGCAAGGCTCAGAGGTTTTATATTACAATATGAATATCCTTACAAGGAACATAACCTGTGTTCTCCCATAATGAGAGGCAATGCTAAACATTCATGGAGTCTAGAATCTATATTATAATATTCTGGAAATGCACGAATTCTAGAATCTATATTCTAGAATGTTCTAAAAATGCATGGATTCTAAAATNACTCAACTGGGGTTATGTCCCCTTCTTCTTTTACATTTTTTTTTCACATTTGTTCAGATGGGGTAATCACAAAATTACAGCTTCCGCTAAGAAAATTTGTAGCGAGGAAAGTGGAGATATGAAGCGAGTATTAATACAAAATAAGTTATGACCCCTTTTTTTTTGGCAAAAAAAAACAACACATTTTTTTAACTTGTGTCGCTCGTAACTCAAAACGTATTGCTGCTAGAGGGCTAAAACTTTACAAACAAATGGAACAGCATGTGATTATGTGCACCTTCATATTTTAGTTTATTTACAAAATCAGAGTTGTGGCACCAATAACATTTTTAGCTCACCTCAGCGTCATGTGTCAACAATTTGTATCAAAC